>JAKEZK010000063.1:0-87924 GCA_021654155.1 Rhodotorula sp. CC01
CCCCCCCGACCCCGTTTTCGGGTCGTGAACCTCTTTATATTCCCTCCCCCTCATGGGTTCCTTGCTGGGAGAGAATCTCCCGCTCCTCCTCCTCGGGGCACGAGGAGGAATGGTATGGCATGGCACCCGCTCCCAGCTATGTCTGCTCGCGCGAACCTCGCGCGCAGTCTTTCCGCCCACCACCATCATCTTTCGAAAGCTCACATCAAAAAACAATTGCCGACGACTTGGAACTCACCCTCGGGCACGCATCGCATCGCACGCAGCAACTGGACGACCTCCAATCCACGCACCTCCACAACCCCCACCTCGTGCACTACCCCTTCGCGTCCCAAATGGCTCTCTCGATCCCCGACTTGCGCCACTCGATCCGAGACCTCGTCACCGGTCACCTCAAAGCGTGGATGTTTGAAGCGCGAGAAGCTTCTCGAGCGGTGGGGAAAGGAGCACTCGAAGCGATGGAACAGAGGGGGAGGAGGTGGGCTTCCAAGAAGCGGAGGGAGGTGAATTTGGCGGTGGCAAAGATTAATGGCCCGATCGAGTTGAGCATGAGCGAGAGACACGAATGTGAGTCCACTCTCCCGAGTCGAGTCGGGCTTGGTACTATCCCACCGTAAACTGTCCTGTAGTACTCACACGCACCGCCGGTTGCTCTTTCTTCTGATCCCCCGGACCCCCCGAATACCGACCCGAAAACCCGACTCTCATCAGACAACGTCCTCGACAACGAAACGGTCAAGATCGAGTTCAAACCGTTGTATACCTGCATACACATCTACGACACGCTCGACGCGCGCGAGGAACTTCAGTTGAGCTATCAGGCAGATCGAAGGGTGCGCGGGTCTCTCTCTCTCTCACTCTCACTCTCTCTTGTGGGGGAACTTTCTGGGTCTTTCTGGGGTGGTCAACATCCATCAAGCCCGGTTCACCTGACTCTGACTGTATTTTACCTCCCCCCCCCCCCCTTAGGCCCAAGCCGGCCTCCTCTTGTCCTCGACGTCCTCCTCCCTCACTCCCTCCTTTTCCCTCTCGGCCCTCTCGACCCTCCTCGAAGACATTGTCGGTTTCTTCCTGATCGAGTCGCACGTGCTCCGGACGACCGACTCGTTCCGGTCCGAGCAGGACGTCGAAGACTTGTGGGACGAGATGTGCGACCGCGTCGTCGAGATTGTCGATCAAGGGTTGGCCGCGTGTCAAGAGGCAGAAGTGTTTCTCGGGACAAAGTTCATAATCTTGACGTTTGTACAGACCCTCGAGGTGCGTCGTCGTCGTCTTTTACTCTCCTTCCTAGGCTGCCGGGCAAGCCTGTCAATGGGAGAAACGACTTGGCTTAAATGTTGGGCTCTCGGTGAATCGCTGACGCTCTGTCCTCTCGCGTGCGCCGTCGGGCAGGGCTACGGTTACTCTGTCAGCCACCTCAACAACCTTCTCTTGACCCTCTTTGAACGCTACTCTCAACTCCTCCAACGGACTTTCAGCGCCGACTTTGAAAAGGCGAGTTTCTCCCTGCCTGTCTCCTCCCGGTCTAGTCCCCTCAGCACCTTGTTCCATTGCTCCTCCCACGCGTTCCAAGCTCACACTGAGATTACTACAGATCGTGGTTGACGACGATCACCAGCCGATGGTGGTCAACGATGCGGACGAGTTTGACAAGGTCGTCAGCGTCACTTGGCTCCCGCCGAGCGGGGAATGGTCCATCGACCAACTCAAAGCGCAAGTGTCCTTTCTCTTGCTTTTCCTTGACAACACCCAGGTCCGAGACTCGGTGATTAGGCACACTACTGGAGCTAACGACTATTGTATGTCCTTTATCCGTGCAGGGGCTCGCGCTTCCCGCTCGCGCTGCCGTTCTCGCAGACGTACCCGCTTTGCTGCGTCGACATCCGGTCCTTCACGGAACAATATTATCAGTTCGCCGAAGGGTTCGCAGAACATCATCGTGACATTGACGATGTCCTCCGCAAAGTCTGTCCTTCACTTGCTTCCCCTTTGATCTGTTTCGAGCGAGGAGCTGACCGAAATCCGCTCCCCATTTACGATAGGCACTGGACAACCTCCTCATCAAGCAAGTCAGCGAAAACATCCAACGGAGGCTCAACATGATCAGCAACCTCTCGCAACTGGCACAAATCGTGGTCAACGTGCTGTTCTTCCAGACCGCTTGTTCCGATCTCGAAACGTTGCTCGTCACCCTGAGGTGCGCAACATCAGCAACTCCTCCCTTTCACTTTTCCTGTCATCTGTCGTCACGTCAAAGCTAAAGACGGGGCAAACCCGTGCCGTGCCGTTTCGTGCAGGGCCACCCAGAGAGGGGGTACGATCCACCTCGACTCGCTCGCCTCGTTCCAGCAGACGCTCAAGCAGACGCAGGACCGCATGGTCGCCCAGATCGCGCAAAAGATTGACAACTTTTTCGAAGAGGCCCAGTACCCGTGGTCGACGTCGCAGGCGCCGCCACCGGCTCATCTCGCGGACGACGCGAGCCCGTACTTGCAAGACATGGTCGACTATGTCTCGACCGTCATGGTGTCGGTCCTGATTCAGCTGCCCGACTTTGCAAAGGACTATGTCTACCGAGGTGCACTCGCGCACATCGCCAAGATCCTACAGGTACATCGTCGGCCGAGCGCGCGCCCCTGGTCGATGCTCCCGTTCTTTTTCACGCCTTTGGCTGATGGCTGTCTCTCCGTCTGTCGGGCACACCGCGCACGAAAAAAAAAAATCAGTCGTATATCACGGATCGAGAACCGCGGCAAATCAGCGACGCGGGCATGATGTACCTCGCTCGCGACGTGCGATGGCTCGTCGCGCACGTGCGGAACCTGCAGAACGAGCAACTGAACGACGTCTTTACCGAGCTGAACCAGGTGCGTCTGCGTTGCGATCCACGCCTTTTCTCCGGGAGATTCATCTCTAAGGAACTGTCACGCACGAACGCAATGCGACTGACCTCCATCTGTACCATTGGTCCTCGCTGTGTAGCTCATGACGCTTCTGACGGCCACGCCCAACATTACCGATTTCCTCGACACGTCCGCGCGGAGCACTCGCTTCTCTCGCATCCGAGTCCCGGTCGTCAAGGCCGCGCTCGTCAAGCTCATGAACCACTACAACTCGCCGCAGGGCAACCTGGTCGGACATCGTCGACGGATGCAGGTGGTGAGTCTGGCATCGTGTTGGGGCTGCGACAATCTGATCAGGGGGTCCCGCAAGAAACGCGTATCTCACTATCCGCGGTTGCAGGAGGACCTTCAACGTGCTCTTGCCTTGACTCGCTGAGCGCGATATCAATGCCATACACTTTCACCATGTTGTTTGTATTGTTACTCGTTCCTTCCTTCACACTCAGAACTCGTGTGTCGAGGCGATCGAACGAAGCGTTGTGGTTGCAGAGATATTCACAAAGGGAGAAGCTACACTCGAGTCAAAGCAGAGTGTCTGTATCGTACGAAAGAAGAGAATGTTTGAAAGCTGTGCTTTCAGACTGCCCGCGTGGCCAGCACGCCCGTTTGGCGCCCTACCGAGCAAGCCGATTATGATCACTCGGTCTCGCGCTTGTGGTCCGAACTCGTGCGCGCCGAGGAGGAGGAGGAAGTCTCGCTCGCGTGCTTCTCTTGCTCAAGAGCCTGCACGCGTGCCAAAACCTGACTAGGCGGGCGCGGGCCCCTGGCACCCCGGAGACCACGACCTCCCGAACTAGCGGGTCCGGTCGAACGTTTCAACGACGAAGACGAGGTCAGAGGTTTCTCGTCCAAGGTGGTGGTGGAAGACGGGATCGCCGCCTCGCTGGATGAAGTGGGGGGCATGAACGGCGCTTCGACGGGGGAAGGCGGTTGCTCGAATGGCACTTCGACGGGCGAGGACGGGGACGGTACGACCGGGACTGGCTCGGGAAGGTCGGGTTGACTACGTGTGTGCGCCGTCGGAGTCGCGTCACCTTCTTCGAGCTCGTCTGCACTCGCCTGCCTCGGCTGATTGTCAGGCGCGGGTGCGGGTGGGATGGACAATTCCTCGCGGGTCGCTTCCGTCGGACTCGATACTAGGACGACTTCCTTCTCTGGTACCGACAGGCGACCTCCTTGGTCTCCCGTTTTGACAGTCAACGACGAACCGGCACGAGGCGGAACCGGCGGCGGCGAGCCTGCAACAACCGGCTGGCCCAAGTTGCTCCGACGAACGCGCTTGTCGACCGGCTTCGTCCGCTGACGCCGGGGACGATAACGATCCTCGCGCTCCTTCTTGGCGATCTCGGCAGCTCTGTCAAAGACCTCGTCGGGATGCGTGAGAAGGAACGAGATGACCGCGGCGGGGAAGCGATCGTCGAGAGAAAGCGGTGTGGTCTGTTTCGGGCGGAGGAGCGGGCGAGCGAGCGAGAGGGAAAGTTTGTGCAGGTAGATGTGGAGGGGCTCGTCCGTCTCGGTATTCTTGATCATTCCGACCAAGTGGACGACGACGGCGCGGAGGACCTGCGGGTAAGGTGAGTAGTGGGTAAGGTGTACGGACCTCACCAACGTCCGTAGGGGCTGCATTGTGCTCTCGGAGCGCTTACCTCGAAGTGAATCTTGGGCAACTTGCCGACCACCTTGGCCAGTAACGCGACCTTGTCCTCCGCATCGTCGGCGCCGACCGTATCTCCTCCTCCTTCGGCGCTCCCCGCCCTAGCGGACCACCCACTCCTCAGTTCGTCATACGCCGCCCACGTGAAGGGCGGCTGCTCGACTTCAAGGAACCAGAGCTTGGTCGTCGCGCACAGGACGGGCAAGTCGATGCTCGACAAGTCGGGACCGGCACCGCCGTTGGCGCGCAGGAGCGCCGGGGGGTTCAGCATCGCGCGGAGAGAGTGCTGGGAAGCAAAAGGGACGTCATAGAGCCACGCTTTGCGGCGTTCTGTGGGTAAGAGGCCACACGGTTGCAGCCGATCAGTATTGTGGTCCTCCTCGTGGAGCAAGGCCTTGTTAGACTGATCACGATCTTGCCGTTCGACCCACCTTCATCCGACGCATCCTTGCCCTTCTTCTCGACCCATTCGAGCAGCAACGCCAGCACCCTTGGCACCGGCGCCGTCTCCCTCTCGCGGTTCGTCTCGTCATACTTGCGCAGGTCGATCCCGAACGTCGTCACCGGCTCGTCCGAATAATGGGACTGGAAAGTTGCCGGCGAGGGTTGGAACGGGCCAGTCCTATCAAGGGGGAAAAGAGAAAGAGAGAAAAAAAAAAAGGCCAGGGCGAGAGAGTCAGCGGGGAGCAACACGGTGTTGGCGAAAAAGGACTTGAGGAGAGCCCCCACCACTCCTGGCGACGTGGACGTACCTCCGCCTCTCGATGATAGCCTTCATATCCTTCTCGGGCCTGCACAACTCCAACGCCTGGCCGACCCGCTCGAGGCTCGCATCGATCAACTTGGGCAACGCGGCGATCGCGGCGTGGAAGGACCGCAGGACCGAAGTCGCGGCGCGGAGGCGGTCCGACTCGCACCGCTGGAGGTACGGGAGGTGGCTCGAGATGGTCTCTTCGAGGGCGAGGCTGTGAACGTGGTACACGAAGAGTCAGTCGGGTATACCAAGTACGTCAAGATAGCAAGGCGCAGACCGTGTTGGTCCGCGCCCCGCCAGCGAGCATCGACGGCGCGAACCCACGACCGACTCACCGCAAGCGATCGAGAATCACCACCTCGCGTTTATACTTTCTTTCGGCGACTTCGGCGTCCTTCTTTGCCTTTTCGTACTTTTCGAGGCCCGTTTGCGGTCCGACAACGTTCGAGAGGAGAGAGGAGAACCTGTTTTTGGGGGGGGGGGGGGGGGGGGGGGAAATGGTTGGTGTCGCGAGGGGGCAGAAAAAGGGATCAGCATCTCTTGCCCGGTCGCTGTGGTCGTTCGGCTGAAACTTGACAACGCATCTCCATTCCCAGTAGGAGAGTCGAGAGCGGCGCCTCGAGCTTGCGAAGTGGTGGAAGAGGAAGATTCAAAGAGAGAGGGCGAGAGTGTGGAGACTGACTTGGTTTTGCTCCAATCCAACCTGGCCTTGACCTCGTTCGCATCAATCGTCAGCAAGGGCAACCCCGCCGGCAGGTGCAGCCCGTCATTCTCCTCTCGCGGGGTGCCCCCACCAACACCGGCCTCAGTAGCAGCAGTGACAGCCTCTTCCCCTTCCTTCTCATCATCGTCGAGGTTTCTCCGTCCTTGACGGAGTGCGCCCGCGCCTGACTTCCGGACTGAGAGGGCTCTCCCGAGAACGCTCAAGACACTACCGCCGCCGACTCCCGTCGCGCCACTGCGTCCAATCAAGCCTTCGTCTTGCTCGCCCTCTGCGTCGTCGTCGATCGACTTGGCCGCGCGAGCGCTGTCCTCGCAGTCGACTCGTCCTCCAAGTCCAAGAGGCTTCTCGTCCTCGTCTTTTTGTCGCGCCGTGGGAACGTGATCGGGCAAGTCGTCCGGACGGGGCGGGACATGCGCCGAGCCCAACTCGTCCCTCGCGGCGACAAAGTTGTACTCGTCCTCTGCCAAGTCGGCGTTCCGGCACGCCGAGTCGTACGCGAGTTTGAGTCGGGCGACGAGCGCGTGTTGGGACTCGTACGAGTCGAGAGCGGTGAAGAGGGTCGTGCGCGAGGTCGAGATGCGGTTTGCGTGCGAGGCGGACCAGGACGAGAACGGGACGAGGATCGTGCGCTGCTCGCAGCGGGGAGAGGGGATTCAGCTCGTGACTCGGCTCTTTCTGGTGCAAGAAACGGTAGGCTGACCTCAAGGTCTTCAGCCAAGCGTTCACGGGCGCGGGCTTCGCTGACGGAAGAGGTCAACAGCGCCTCGAACCCGATCCGGAGTGACGCGCCTTCGTCTGCCGGGCGCGCGAGTCAGTCCTCCAATTCTAGTGCAGGCAGCTCTCGGAGCAACGCACCGAGAGCGAATCCGTCTTGGCGGAGTGCGGGCGGTACGAGTCCGTCTGCGAGGGTCCGTTCGAGGCGGATCCTGCGCTCGACGTGGGCTGCGAGCTCTTGAGACTGAACGGCTGCGGCGTCGAGGGCGGTAAAGAGGCTCTGGAGACCTGTACGGTAATCACTCGACCAGAACTGCGGGTGCGGTGAGGTGACGAGGTCGGGAGACTCTCTCGGTCAGGAACGAGTCCGGACGGACTGGAAGAGGAGGAGACGCACGCTGTTGGCAAAGGTTGCGGGGAGGACTGGTTTGGTCGCTGGTACTGGCTGTTGATTCGTCGTCGCCATGGTCGCGTGTGGTCATCACAAAGTGAGCGAACGAGCGAGCGAGCGAGCGAGCGAGAGGAACGAGCAAGTCAAGTGGGGCGGTGGACTGAGCGCTGGAGGGGAGGCGCGCGGCGTGAGCAATTCATCTCGGCAAAGCGAGATTACAAACTTTTCCTCTTCGATCACTTTGAAGTGGATTGAGCAAGCGACCTTCGCACCGAGCACTCGACTCGACTCTCGACTGCACTGTAGCTTCAAGCGCACCCAAGTGGATGCTCTACCGTTCCTTGGCGCACACTAGCAAGACCGCCTCGTCTTGGTCGATCCGCTTGACCCGCACAGCCCCCTCGCCGCTCTCACCCGCCGCAGCCGCCTCGTCCTCGCCCCAACAGCAAATTCCCGCTCTGTCCTCGCGCCGCACAACCATGTCGTCCTCGACCCAGCTCCTCCAGGTGCGTGCCGTGTCGATACTGCAGCTTACGTGCCGCGCCCGAGCTGATCGCTGGTCTGATCGCCATTTCATCATCGCGGATCAACTCGCTCGCTCGCTCCCTTATCCGGCCTCCTCACCCCTCCCTCCTCTCCTCGACGGTTCCACAGTCGATCCTCGACGCCAACGAGACCTACGCAGCTGCGTTCGCTCAATCCGACCCCGCCTTGCTCAAGAAACTCGCGCAGGGTCAATCCCCAAAGATCTTTTGGCTCGGTTGCTCAGACTCGCGCGTCTCGGCGGAACTGTGCGTGGACCTACAGCCCTCTGGCAGAGAAGACTGCGGTTTAACATTCCATACTCCCAATCAGGTCGACCGGCGTCGCTCCCGGCTCCATCTTTGTGCACGTAAGTATAACCCCCCCCCCCCCCCCTTTAGCTGCCCGAGGGAAATCCCCAGTCCTGGTCTTTGATCTCGCTTGGTTAAATCGGGGCCTGATCAAACAACCTGGTTCCCACAGCGCAACATTGCTCAATGCTTCCACCCCGGTGACCCTTCCGCATCCGCCGCCCTCGCCTACGCAGTCCACGTTCTCAAAGTCGAATCCATCATCGTCTGCGGTCCGTGTCCCGAGTTTTCCCCTCCTTCGACAATGGCTCTGTCAGACTGACGACAGGGATGCGTGTAGGGCACACGGGCTGTGGAGGTGTCAGGGCTGGGATGCAAGCCGCCGTCGATGCCAAGGTCAAGGAGGACGCGGGCGAGACCGTTGAACCGCCAAAGCCCGGAAGTGTCGACGACACGATTGCCAAGTGGATCGCACCCGTATGTTCCCTCCCTTCTCTCTATTTCTATTTCAAAGAAAGAAAAGAATGAAAGAAAGAAAAGTCTCGTGGCTCACCCTTGGGGGTGAAAATGCAGATCAAATCGCTCGCCTCGCCGCACGCGCACGCCGCCTCGGACCCGCTCTCGACTCTGGAACTCGCCACGCTGACGGACGAGCACGTCCGCGCGACCGTCGAAGCCGTCGCCGCTTCCGACCTCGTCCGCGCCGCGTGGGACGAAGGGAGGGACTTGAGCGTGCACGGGTGGGTGTACCATGTCGCGACGGCAAAGTTGCGCGACCTCGATTGCGGCTTCAAAGGACGTGAGTCCCCCCCCCCCCCTCTCTCTCTCTCTCCAACCCTCTTTTTTTGGCTTAGGTGTCAATACTGACTTCTCCGCGGGTCCTAATGCCACTGCAGCTGGAGTCCGGGCCGATTCGCTCTCGCGCCCGGCAACGTACGCCGACTCTGAGCCGGCTGAAAACTAGACGACCTCGCGGTGCTTCCAGTACTTGTGGGGGGCGGGCGGCGCATAACATAACGATAACGGCGGACTCAGGACCGCTCCAGCGAGGAGCTGCAGGATGAAGGGGAGAGGGTTGTTTCTTTTCTTGAACATAGACGAGATTTTTTCGCGTGCCACGCCAATACTTCTTTGGCTCTCGGTCTGCTCCGCTGCCCAGGCGAGATCCCCCTACGCGCCGCTCCAGTCTACATTTCGAGCGGTTCATGCTCGAGCGCGTCTGGGACGCGTCGATTCGCGTGAAATCTCCCGATTCTTTGATGAGCGTCAGCAACCAACACCTCCCGCCTCTAGCCAACGCGAGCTTTTTTACGAGGCGGGGGATGGCAGGCTCTTCATCTGGTCCAGCCGTGGGCGACCCCGGCGGCACAGACGATGCGCGCGCGACTTCAGCTGCCCCACCACCACCGACTGCTGCTGCCAGTGCTGCTTCCAACGACGACATCCCAGAACGTCCAGTCCTGGCTACCAGGGATCCCGACGAGGTCAAGAAACCGGTCTATCCGATCTTTGCACCGAGGAGCGCCGGCGCGTCAGACGGTACTGGGCCAGCTGCAGGCACGTCGAACGGCGGCGGCAGGGGCAGCGGTTCGAAGGGCAAGTCTCGCGCCGCGACCATCACCACCACGAAGAAGAAGAAGCAAGAGCCAGATAACGACGAAGGAAATGCGGGCGTTCTGTCCCTCGTGGAAGATTCCGGCGACTCGTCGTCAGGGGACGCTGATGTGCGCATCGAGGCTTCGGCGACTACCACCGAGAAACGAGGCGGTCAATCGTCAAGCGCGACGGCAAAGAGGAAGAAGGGTGGTACGACAAAGGTGAAAGGCGTCGCTGAGGACGGCAAGGCGAACGGCAGATCGAGGAAGGGCGCCGACGCGACAAGAGTGCAGAAAAGGACGACTAGTCGAAATCGCATCGTAACTTCGACTACGGAAGACGATGACAGCAACGAGGAACTCGTCTTTAGCGAGACTGGATCTTCGGCTTCTCTTCGCGAAACTACGACGACGAGGAGGTCCTCCAGCCGTCGCGGGACACCGTCGGCGCTCGCCGGGCCGTCCACCTCCGCTTCGAGCCAGGCGATCGCCCGAACTGCGTCCGGCTCGGTCATTCTCGATTTGACGACTTCGCCAGTGCGGCCGGCGAACGGTGGTGCTGCTGCTGCTGCTTCCAAGACGACAACGAAACCGAAAAAGCAGCAGCAGAAGAAGAAGCAAAAGCAAACGCCGGCGGCGGAAGCGGCGGCGGGTGGTGGTGATGGTGGACGCGATGCAGGGCAGTTTGTTCCGCTCGCAGAGATGTATGGAGTTGCGAGGGAGAAACGGAGAAAGACGCAGGAAGGCATCGAGCCGCGATGGCCGACGGCGGAGGAACACCAGGGAGGGTGGCCCGTGCAGGCCAACGCCGCCGGCCCCCAGCATGGTGGGGTGTGGACGACGCGTGACAAGGGCAAAGGAAGAGAGGTTCTCGAGGAGGCTCCTAACGACGGGGAGACGGCCGAAGCAGGAGAAGAAGGGTTCCTCGCTCGCTATGCACGCGACATCGACTCGGCGGCTAACCGTTCGCCTCCGCAATACCTCTCGAAACCGCGACCTTTAGCCTCGCTCGCCTTTCTCCTTCCTTCGCCCCTGCCTTCCCATCCCCTCCTAGACCGACTCGCCGCACCTCTACGCAATCCCGATCCGCCCGCCGCTTCCCTCCACGGGCAGCGGAATCGCGACCAGCTGTGGACGGTGAAGTATGCGCCTCAGTGTGCTGAGGAGGTGCTCGGCTCGACGAGTCGGCAGAGTGCGGGGTGGCTCAGGGATTGGTTGGAAGAGTTGAAAGTCGTCGGTGCAGGTGCGTGGCGCGGAGCTTCGTGCGCCACTGGAGGAGAAATACTCGTCTGACCATGCCCCCGAGCTTCTCTGTCTCCCTTCGGTGGGCGCAGGCGCTCTACCTACTGACGGCAAGAAGCGCCGGAGAAAAGTCGCGCGCGGCATCGATCCGACCAAGAAGAAGAAGCGCAAGAAGCGCCGTCGCGACGGCCTCGACGACTTTATGGCATCTTCATCCGAGGACGAAGACGACGAGGACAATTTGACATCGTCGCTACTGAGGAGTGACGCAGAATCCGATGCGGACGAGGAGGAAGATTCCTTATTGGCCCAAACTTCTCGCCCGCAATCCGCCTCGACCTCGTCGTCGAGCGTCTTCCCGAGCATGACCAACCTAATCCTCTTGCAAGGCCCTTCCGGTTCCGGCAAATCTTCCACCGTGCACGCCGTCGCGAAACAGTTGGGTTACGAGGTGTTTGAGGTCTCGGCGGGTTTTGGACGCCGAGGTGCGAAAGACCTCGAACGGTACGTCGGCGACGCGGCGAGGAACCATGTCGTAAATGGTAGTAGCCCGAGGAAGAAAGGCGCGGGCGGAGGAGGTGGAGGAGCGCTCGCTGCTTTGTTTGGTCGGCAGCAACAGCAGCAGCAGAAGAAGAAGCAGACGTCAACTCCGGCAGCAGCGGCGAAGGAAACGACGCCCGAACCGGTCGGAGGTCAACAGGATGCGGGACCGACACAGAGCCTGATCCTGATCGACGAGGTCGACGTCTTTTTCAAGCATGAGGAAGACTGCTGGGCTGGTGAGTCGCCCCTGAACCGGGACTGTTGTTTCACTTGGAGAAGAGCCACGATCTGATCTGCTTTGTTTTTTTCCGACGGCCAGGTATCGCCGCTCTCGCTACGCAGTCGCGTCGTCCCATCATCATGACTTGCACAGGTTCGTGATTTTCCCGGCCCGAAAAGCCGGGCACGAGTGCGCGCCGCTGATTGCTGTTGCGCTGCAGACTCGGCCCACGTCCCGTTCGACACGCTCAACCTCCAGCGCATTGTTCCCCGCTCCGATCCCTCAAACTCCATCTCGATCCTTCCGTTCGAAGCCCCCGAGCCCGAGTTGGCGACGGCCTTTCTCTCCCTTGTGGCGCTCAACGAGGGCCAAGTGATCCCGAGTTCTTCGCTCTCGCGACTGTACGAGTCGTCAACTTCGAGACCGTACCCCGCTTGGATGCTGCAACAACAAATGGGGACGTCTCGTCGGGCAGGGGGAGGAGGCTACGGCGCGAGGCCCTTGGCGCCGGGAACGTCGACGCAGCCGCTCGTGAGCCGCGATCTGCGCAAGGCGTTGATGCAACTGCAAGTCGCGTGCCAGCGCGGCGACGCCGGGGCACTCATCGGTCAATCAGAGGGTAGTATCGCACAAGTGGCGCTGTGCGAAGGGCCTGTGCCGGTGCTGCCGCGTGAAGAAGCGGACGCGCCGGCGGCGGAACTTGCCGGTCTTGCACCGGTTGAAGGAGTCTCGCTGGAACAAGCCGCCTTGGCGGCCAATACGCTCTCTTTCGCGGATGCATACGTCGATACGCGCGTCGAGCTCATGCTGGAGGTGTGTTGACGTCGAGCTGATAGCCCTCCATGCGCGGCCTGGCTGACCTTTTTTCTTCTGTACCGTCTGCAAGGACGCCGAAACCGGGCGGACCTCGCACTCGAACGACGTCGAATACTCGCATCCTTTCGTCGAAAATCTTGCCGATCCTACGTCAACGCGCTTGCCCTTTATCGGCCACGAGCACGACATGGCGAGGTACTTGCGCCTGCTCGCGTACCGGGTTTGGGAAGGAGGTCTGCGCTTTGGCGAAACGCAAGATGAGGACCTCGAAAGCAAACGGTGAGTTTTCCTAGTCCGACTCGCTTCCGGCTTGCTTGACCAGACTGGCTGACTCTGCTGCCGTGTGCAGCGCCGAGTACACCTCGTGGTTTGGCTTGATCGCCCAGTCAGGCGGCGACAATGCTATTGTGCAACCGCCTGCGGCGATCCTCCCTTCGCCTCTTCCTATACTCGAGATTGCCCCTCTGTTGCGACACCTGACACGCCTCGACGACCAAGGCGAGCGCGCCCTGCTCGAAGCGAGTCGCAGCGCCGCCGCCGCCGCCGCCACCACCGAAGGAGACCGCGACGAGCTCGACCCGCTCGCTCTGGCTCCGACTCTTCACGCTCACGGAAGTGCTGCGATCGCGGCCGGTCCTGGAGCGCAGTTCGGACCGAGGAGGAGCACGAGGCAAAAGCTCAAGCAGGGAGGGGGTCAGCCGGTGTTTGAGCGCAGGTTGCCGTGGGCGAGCGAGGCCGAAGCGTCTTGGCTCCGCCAGAGTGGCTTCGACGTCGAGTGACTTACCCAGCTCGAAGTAGAGCTTTTTTAGCGCTGACAACGAAAGCAGCTTGATCACTCCTCGTGTCGGACCCGATTTGGAGATGAGAAGGTCCACTTCGTCGTCGACGGCGAGCCGAAAAGTTGAAGAGAAATCGCATGTTCGGCTTGCCTCGACCGTGTGGGGAGAGGACCTGGCGTAGCTCTTCTCAAGACGGGACTCTCTTGCGCGTACCATACACTGAGCCATGCTGCGAGTATTGACCAGTAGAGCTGTACTGGCGAGGGGTGCGATTCGGACATTCGCGACTACGGCTCCGAGTGCACACACCCCACTTTCCGCGCTCTCGACAACGCCAGAGTTCTTCAACAGCGTCCGCGAGGGCACGATCCCGGCCTTCCGCCTGCTCGGACCCGATGGCTTGCTCACGGAAGACGCGGCGGCCCGAGAATGGGTCGAGCGGGCGAAGCAAGTCGACGGCGACAAGCTGAAACGCATGCTCGAGATCATGACCATGATGCCCATCCTCGTGAGTGGTGTCCTTGCGCCCCGGATGCGCCAGACTTTTGATGACGCTGATCTGTTGTCCCTCGTGCAAACAGGATCAAATCCTGTATTCGTCGCAAAGACAGGGTCGGATCTCGTTCTATATGACCGCTTACGGTGAAGAAGGCACCGTTGTCGGATCCGCCGCTGCCTGGGAGAACGACGACGAGGTGTTTGCGCAGTACCGCGAAGTCGGAGTGCTTCTCTGGCGAGGGTATCCGTTGAGTCGGGTCAAGCCCACAAGGTCTTTGATTTCGCAGCGGGAATGTTCTGACCGCTGCTCCGTACTCTACGACAGTCTTTCGGACCTTATGGCCCAGGTCTTCTCGACCAAGAATGACAAGGCAACCAAAGGTAAGCCCATCTGGCTCTTCTCGCCGGGAAAAGGTTATAGTGGAGCTGAAGCCCGTGGTCTCGTTTCGGCAGGCCGACAGATGCCCGTTCATTACGGTTCCCGCGAGCATCACTTCCACACCATCTCTTCCCCTTTGGGAACTCAGCTTCCACAAGCTGCTGGTGCCGCCTACGCACTCAAGCGGACTCCGGGGCGGGAAAAGTCGTGCGTGATCTGCTACGCCGGCGAAGGTGCGACGAGCGAGGGCGATTTCCACGCCGGTCTCAACAGTGAGTTTCTTCGCACAGATTCGTTTCTCAGTCGCGTCTTGCTGATGTATATTCTTCCGTACAGTGGCGAGTGTGCTGGGAGGCCCGTTGGTCTACGTCGTCCGCGTGAGTCCATCTTCTCCCTCGGGCAAATTCTGCATCGACAAGGCTGACCTGCTATATCTGCTCCAGAATAACGGGTTCGTTCTGATCCCGAGCCTCTGATTCTCAGCTGTACCCGAGTTGCTAATTCGGAACCTCGACAGTTTCGCGATTTCGACGCCGACCTCGCAGCAGTACGCAGGCGACGGCATCGCGGCGCGTGGCGCCGGCTACGGGATCGAGACTGTCCGCGTCGACGGCAATGACCCCCTCGCGGTATACCTCGCTTGCAAAGAAGCGAGGCGCAAGGCAGTCGAGACGCAAAAGCCCGTGCTCGTTGAAGTGAGTCGTGGCATTTTGCCGTTCCTCACCCGGACAGAACAGCCGCCGGCAGTTTTTGCTTACCACTGTAGTGGCTTCGGTGTTTCCTTACCTTTAGGCTATGACGTATCGCGTTGGACACCACTCGACTTCTGACGATTCATCGGCATATCGGTCCCCCTCGGCCGTCGAGTCCGTGAAAAAGCTCGACTCGCCGCTGCACCGCCTGCGGAAATACGTCGAGTCGCTCGACACTGCTGGGAGCGGCGGGCCGCTCTGGACCACCGAGCACGACACAAAGTTCAAAGAGACGTCGAAGCGGGCCATCTTGAAGGAGTTTTCAAAAGCCGAGAAGGACAAGAAACCAAAGTTGGAGTTCATGTTTGGCGACGTGTTTGCGGAACGACCTGCCCATGCGGACGCCGAGGGGAACGGGTCGGCGCTGGAGCGGCCGCAGCGGGAGCAGAAGGAGGAGTTGAAGAGGTTGATTGGCAAGTGGGGGGAGACCGCGGGGTGGAAGAAGGAGCTCGAAAAGTTTGATGGAGGAAGGGCCGCAGTCGACAAGTGGTAGCTTACCCATCGTGTATCTGCAAGTCGGGCACGGCTATTTCTGCCTTCTCTTCCTTTCTCTCGCAGTGACCGTGTTCAGAGACGAGAGGCAAGAAAGTGTTGCCACGGGTTACTAATCGTGACGATGACTGCCATGCCGTCTCGGCTTTGGCTCCACAGATATAGTCACGAGGGAAACGCACAAATAAAACTGACAAGAACGACTTGACTACCACACCCCGGGGATTACGACCCACCTCTGGCCGTGCGCTTGCCACTCTTTCCTCCCAAACGTCCTCTCGTACCACCTGTGCCCGCTCGTCGCTCTCGGCCACATGATCGCCACCTCCATCAACACAAACAACGCCGTCGGTTGGAGGTACCATTCCCTGAATGGCTGCAACGCTTGCGGTAACGGGACGGGACGTTTCCCGCCCCCTGCGCGGAGGAGGAGTGTCGCTGCGAAGGAGGGGAACGGCGCGGGCCCGAGGGAGAGAGACGCGAGGTGGTAGCCGAGCCATTCGAGCCATTCGGAGAGATAGGACGGGTGAGAGACGAAGCGGTAGAGGCCTTTTGAACGGGGTGGGATCGAGTACCGCTGCTGCTGCTGCTGCTGGGAGTGACTGTTGTTGGTTGTGGCGGTGGTCCGCGACGGCGACGGCGACGAGGTGGGCTTTGATCCCCGGCTAGACTGGCGCTTGAGAGAGTACAAGACCTCGTCGTGGTAGACGTTGGACGCGAGTCCGAAAGCCCATATCGTCATCCCGGTCCAGAACAGCGCTCTCGCCCACGGCTCTCTCGCCAACCCATCGTCGTCGAAATCCCTCTCCGTGACGGTGACGAACCCTCCGCCGATAAACATGCCGAGGGTGTAACCGTTGGCGGCGTTGAACAGGATGGCCGAGAGCGGGACAGCGAGATGCATCTTTGCGCGGGACGGGTTCCGCCACGTCGAGAGGAGGCTCCGGTTCGCGTAGTGGACGAGGAAAGCGATCACGAGGATGAGTCTTGCGCGCGGGAGGTGGTGGAACGGTTCGAGGAGCCGTCCGGCGTACTGCCATGACGCCGCGAGGGTGGAGGAGCTCCCGAGGAGGGGGGAAGTGGTGAGCGGGGCGGAGAGACCGACGAGGAAGGCGATCGGTGCGACGCTTTCCATGACGAGCCAGCCCCAGGAGCCCGAGACTGAGCACCAGCTGGGAGCTCCGAAGCGTCCGAAGGGGGCATCTGCGGCGCGGCCGAGGTTCCTCAAGAGGTGGTCAGAGAGAATTTGACGTTCCTGGGCGAAGCGGCTCAGAAAGGCGCCCACCAATGATGCAGCATATTGGCGCTGCCAGCAGAGTGAACGAGAGCAACAGTCTCTGCAGTGCGCTGTAGAGTCCGACGGTGCCGTAGTCGCCTTGCAGAGCCGACTTGAGGAGGTCGAGGTACGGCAGCGGGTGCATCACTCTGGCTTGCAGCGAATAGAGGCGGGTGAAGAGATCTTATCGCGTAGAGTCCGCTGATGGCTTGTGTTGCTGGCTATCGCGAGTGTAACGTCAGCAGTACCAGGCCTAGGGCGTCATCGAGTCGACGGTCGACGATGAAAAAGTGATCGATTGGAAACGGGAGCCAACAGCAGTTGACGCTGAAGCACAGATCAGTCACGTGCAGCCAAAACGTGAGCCAGAGCCTCGCCTCCACCTCTCGTTGTTACTCAACTCCCATCACAAGATGCCCAACAACCGCGTAAAGACGATCAAGGCGCTCCAGTCGAAAAAGACCAAAGTCGCATCGGGTCAGGTCCACCCCAACTCGAGGCGCGCGAAACAACTCCAGCGCGTCGTCCTCCGCGCCACAAAGCTCGAACACGAAGCCAAGGTCAGGAGGTCCAACGAGGTTGACAGAGGTGCGTTTACCTGTGTCCGAAATGGCTATCATTGAATTTGTCCAGGTCGTGTCAGCTCACCTCTCCCTTGCGCGCGTTCGCTGTTGAACAGTGGACCGACACCTCTTTTTCGTGCACGCCCTCCCGGCCGAAGCGACCTCGCTCTCGCTTCCCGAACTGCACCAGTTGCTCGAGTCGTACCTCGATCGGAATCAACCCGAGTTGGTCGAACTGCAGCACGATCGCGAGTCGAGGGGTTCGTGGAGGAAGAAGGAGGGCAAGGGCAAGAGGGAAGTCGAGATTGAAAAGACGAGGGAGCAGGAGGTGCAAGAGTACAAGGCTGGCTTTGGTGAGTATCTCTCCTTGCTATGGGGTCACCTCCGCATGGAAGTCCTGCGGGCGTATGCGCCCACGGGTGGAAATCTCAAGACACGTGCTGACCTCCGAATCTCGAGAGGAACTACCAGTCCTGCCCGATCTGACCGTCGCCGAGAACGTGACCATTTGCCGACAATGGATCAACCCGGCCCCGTCGAAAGAGTCCAAGAACGCGAAAGGCGGCGACCCGTCTTACCTCGGACGGTCAGTCCCCCGCTTGCTCCTCCCCCTCCTCCTCTCATAAGGGGGACTACGGAAATCTTGTCTGACACGGAGCGTTGCCTGGTCTTGCCCGCGCAGGATCCGCATGATTCGGATTTTTCAAGGCGACCGGAATGCGGTCGTGGTCGAGAAGCACGGCGCGCGGACAGAGTGGGAACAGGGTCAGGGCGAGGTCGAGATGGAGGCAGCAGAAGACGCCGACGTCAGTGCTCCTTGATCACGTCGTCCTTCCCTCCGCCTTGTCGTCGTTGAGGCCTTTCTCGGGAGAGCGGGAGAGACGAGTTTGTTTCTCTCTCCCCCATCCCCTCGTTCGTCCACCCCACCCCCCTCTCTCTCCTCTCTGTCACTTCTTCTTCTGATTGTTGTCACTATTACTCTCCTCGTGTCCCTCTTTTGTGTTGTCTTCATTCCTTTTCCCCAATGGCGCGCCATCAACGCGATTTTCTTTTGAAACATCGACGACTCGGATATCATTCTTTTCTCGAAGAGGGCTATGCCGGACCTTAGCCATCGCGGCAGCAGCGGCTCCCCCACACCCTACAACACGCTGTTCTTGAGCCTCAGGTGTAGGTCTGGTCGGGCGTGATGACCTCGTCGGCCAACCTGTCCCACTCGTTGGTCGGGATCTCTTCGCCTTGATCGGGTCGGACCATCTGTTCCGTCAATGCGAGCGCCACTGTGCGCTCGCGGATGGGGGATGGGACAAACGGTTCGGTGTGTGAACGTAGCCGAGTCAGGTCGCGCGCAATAACTTGCCATGGGCAGCCAACCGCATTCGCAAGAGGAGCAGGGTGCAGGTCACCGGGAGAGAGAGAAGAGAGAAGACGTACCCAATCGTGGTGGAGGTTTGTTGAACCTGGCGGGGTAGTTCAGGCAATACGTGTTGATATAGCGGTCGTAGTAACCCCTGCCGTGTCCCAGCCGGCGGCGGTACGGGTCGAACGCGAGTCCGGGCAGGATCAACAGGTCGAGGCCGCCGCCGCCGCCACTTTCGGCGTTCGGCGGAACGAGTCCGTCATTGATTTCGGGTTGGTCGACTGCACGGGGGGCGTGATGAAAGAAGAAGAAGAAGGAGCGAATGCGAGGGCAATCCGAGGCGAAACTTTGGGTCAGAGTCAGGAAGAGAGAGGAGGGGGGGGGGGGTTGGACTGGAGTTACCGTCTTGAAGCGATTCGACCTGCGGGGCCCGTTGTTGTGAATACTCCGGAAGTGCACAGAGCGAGTCCAAAAGGGAAAGCGTGGCTCTCACCTCTTTGGGGTCGACTTCCCTGATCCCCCACCGGTTCGGTCTCAACGCATCAAAGTGACTCTGGTCCCGCAACCTGAGCATTCTCATGGTGGTCTTGTCCTCGATGGGACAGTACGGGACATAGACGCGTTTGCCGTTTGCGAGGGCGTCGTGGATGAGCGAGTCGGTTTGGACTTCCGAGTGCGGGAGCGAGAGGTAGCACGAGATGGACGCGGCGGAGCGGTAACTCGCGGACGAGACGAGGCGGTCGATGACTCGTCGGGCTGCCGGGTTCTCTCGTCAGCAGCAGCATTCGCCCACCTCGTGGATACGAGACTTTCGAGGCTTGCATTCGAGTGCGAGTTGGTCTGGAGGGATCTGCTTGAGGCGAGTCGAGATCTGTTTCCGGAGTTGGTGCTTGGCTTGCTGGACGGCAGACCCGCTCGTCAGACTCGCCGTCATTCCCTCTCTCTCTCTCTCTGTCAGACTGTACGCCGGGGTGTAAAGAGCGAGTCGACCTCGGCTCGCCCCCACTTCCGTCTACCGAGTGCCGCGCTCAGCTCGCAGCGACCTCTTGACTGCTCTGATTGATTCCCGAGTGCCGTATATACTCCAGGGAGGCTGCTCATCCTTTGCACTGGTCAGTCCGCCAGAACAGAGCGCAGCCAGCTGGAACCGCCGTCGGCGCTTCATCGCCATCCGCCATCGCCATGCCGCCAACTCCGACTCGGGCGGCATGGGACGACGACCACGACACGGCGCACACCCCTCCACAGCAGCAGCAGAGCCGCGGTCCTCGAGGCGAGCTGCTGCACACGCCCCCCGTCTTGCTCCCGAGTCTGTCTCTCAATTCCACCGCCAGAACCGCGTCTTCGTCCGTCACGACTGCCACAGGTTCCAGCGCCCGTTACAGCTGGCAAGATGGTGGTCGTGGTGGTCGTGGTGGGCGAGCCCAGAGTCCGTCGACGCCAACGCAGCAGCAACAGCAACATCATCGGCAGCGAGCGGCGCGCGACTCGGAATCGTCTGCAGCAGACGATGACGGTTCGGCGATTGGTCCCTCTGTTCGGGATCCGGACAGGGACCGGAACCGGGAGCGCGAGAGAACAGCAACGCCCTCCTCGCACCCGCTCGTCTCCACCAACTCGACCGACTCGACCTTCTCTTCTTCCGCTTCTTCTTCCTCTGCTTCCGCTTCCGCTTCTTCCGATAACGATTGGGCTCGATCATGGATCGACGCCGATCACGACCACGACCTCGACCTCGACCGCGCCTACGAGCAGCAGCAGCAGCAGCACCAGCGCGGGTTCGACTCGAACTCGGGGTTGCCGGCGGCGGCACCTTCGTTCGATCCGCTGCTGCTGTCGGGAGCACGAGCAGACACTACCACGGTCACTACGTCGGCGTTACCACATCGCTCGAGTCGTCTCTCTGGAGGAGGTGGGGATCGAGCCCAGGAGGAAGAGGAGGAGGAGGAGGCGGGCGAAGAGGGTGAAAGGAGAAGGAGGAAGAGGGTGGAAGGCGGCGAGGTACGGGAGGAGGACGCTGGCGCGAGGAAACAGCAGGCTCCGACAGCAGACACCGGGATGCGAAGTGGAACCGGGCAGCAGCAGCAGGAGCAGCAAGAGGAGCAGGAGCAGCAGCTGCAAGGGTTGTTGCGCCAAGAAGACGAACTGGAAGAAGAAGACCTCGCCGATTTGACGCCCATGGTCGGCAGCAGCGGGTTCGGATCTCCCCCTTCTTCTCCTTCCGCGATGCGCTCGAACGACGACGTCAACTCCGACGTCCTCCCAACGGGTGCAACCGCGGCCTCCCCCTCCTCCCGGCCAGTGACAACAACGACGACCGTCATCCTTCCGACTATCGAGCCGCTCTTTTCTAACCGCACACGTTCCGACCCTGCCGCCGCCGCCGCTAGGGGGCTAGAGGGCGCGGTTCAGTCCCGATCAGGAGGAGCGACGACCGCGGTAGCGGGGGCAGCGACTCCGTCGTCGTCCAGACCGCTGAGCGAGTTTGACTGGGCGGCGGCGTATGCGGATGGAGGAGGAGGGGCAGCATCATCTTCCACTCTGCCGGCCGTCGCGGTCGAGGCAAAGTCGTCAGCAGACGCAGCACCGGAACGGATCAAAGCGACCGAGATGTCGTCAAACCTCGCCACGCCTACTACCCCCGCGGTATCCTCCATCTCGCATTTGGAACCGACGCCGCCGCGGTCGCATGGAATGACAGCGATCCGGGACGCAACAGCACCTTTGGATCCTCTGCCGCCTCAAGAGCGGGAGGAGGAGCAGGAGCAGGAGCAGGATCCGATGGCGATGCTCGATTCATTGATCTATCAACCGAGTTTGGCCAGCGAGTCGGAGCCTCTGGAGTCGACGACAGCGCCTGCAGCTCACTCGATGGGCCAGTCGCGGGACGAGTCGACGTCGCTGCCGTCGCCTTCGTCAGCAGCATTCCCGAAGCCGGTCCTCCCTCCTGGATCCACAGCTTTGCCGTCCGTTCAGTCTCCCACGTCTCCAACCGCGAACGCAAACGTGAGTACGAGCGGTAACGGGAACGGGAACGGGAATGGGAACGGTCGAAAAGAACGCGGACCGGCGCCGGTCATCCCCGTCAAGAGTTCGAGGAGGGCGAGTCTGCTCGGACGAGGACGGAGGCAGTCGGCGGATTCACAGACTCTGCTGCAGCGAGCGACGTCAATGGTGGCGACTTCTTCGTCTTCTCCCCGCTCTGCCGTCGGCGGGACTGCGATGCCGAGCGATCCGTCCTCGTCCTCCTTTGAGGACGAGGAAGGTCCGCGAGCGAGGACCGTGAGCCCGCCGAGTCATGCGAGAAGTGGGTCGGTGCCACTGTCGGCGTCGGCTACTAGTCCTGGGCCGGCTTCAGGACTGTCGAGTCCGTCGGCGGGAGGTGGTGCAGCTAATTCACCAGCACTCTCTCGGTGAGTTGACTCTTGGTCTCGGCACTGCTCCGGTCCACCTCGTACAAGAGCCTCTTTTGCTGACACGCGCGGGACTTTCGTCGTGGGAACGACAGAAATTCATCGAGTTACGACTTTGCCGAGATCGCGGACGTATACGCTCGCAATAGCTTGTACTACCCGCCACCGGATGCAACACCTCGAACCTCGCGCATGTGGGAAGAATCGGAGGAGGTCGCTCGTCCGACGACTTCGGCAAGCTTTCAGGAGGAGGAGGAGGAGGAGACGACAGGAGGTTCCGGCACGAACACGGCGCGACAGTCGAGGATTGAAGAGAAACTCGAACCTACCTCGTCTCCGGTCGAGCCGCCGAAGGCACGCATCTCGTCGACCATGACGCCGTCGAGAAGTTCGACCGACGTTTCGAGAGCGGACGCGAAAGCGCGCGCGGCGGCATTTATCGAGGATCTGAAACGCGCCAAGGCGGACGAGGCTACCGTAAACCCACCGGGAGCGCCGGTGATAAGTGCCGGGTTTGAGACGGCTCGCCGCCCGCCACATCTCGACGAGTATTCTTTCTCGGTGGACGGCAGCAGCAGCAGCGCCTCCGCACAGTCTTACTCGGTGCCGGCTGAGACGTCGCCAGACACGACTCCGCCTCTTCCGCCACCCTCGTCTTCGAAACGGCCATTGGAGAACGTGTCCGCGGCGTCCTCGGTCGGCTCACGCCGTCTGTCCTGGGACGCGACTTCGCGCTCGACCACCAATCTCGCGCTCCTCTCCTCATCCTCGGGCCAGGCGCCCGAACATGCTGCGGCCCCCCTTGGGCCGCGGCAACCCTTGCTCGACCAGCGACCGCGCTTGGTACGAAGGCGGGCGCTCCCGAACGCGGTCATCATTTCTGCAGAATTGAAAAAGGCGACCACGTCGCGCGAGCGATGCAGGCTCTACATCGACAAGTTGAACGAGCTCGGAAGGGAACGAAGTCGGCTCGACGAGTGGATCCTGGCCACGAAGGGTGATCATTGGAGTGCGTACACCCCTTGTCTCAAGAATTGCCACTGCGATTTTCTGACTGACGATTTCGGTGCGCGCAGCTCCCGAGATGTCGGGGGCGAGTTCTCCGAAACGGAGTCGCTGGGCGCGACAAGATGCTTCGGTCGCTACATTTGCGCCGCGAGGTGACGGCTATCGTGCCAGGGAGATCACGCGCGGGTCCTTCAGCGTCCACGACCTCGCGCCTTCGGCGCCGTTCCCTGGCGTCCTCAACCTGACGCCGAGCCGGTCGACCAGTCATGCGAGCCTCTCGAGCGGCGGCGGCGGCGGCGGCAAGTCGTTCTTTTCCGGCCTCGGGCGAGGCACGCTCGGCCGCCGCATGTCGAAGCGCGAGCACGCTGGCCCGTCTTCGTCTCGCTCGTCGGCCAAGTCTTCGTCGCTCCGCTCGACCATCTCGGGCCCGGTACAAGTCTTGTCGTCGACCAACGCTGCCCTCGCGACAATCTCGGACGGCCCGTACCGACCGCCCGGGGCTGCCTACACTCGCAATTCGTTCGATTCTCGACGCTCTTCACCCGCCACTTCGCCGCAAGCCTCGCGCGCGTCCTTCTCGTACGGCTCGTTGCCGCCGTCGGCTTCTTCGGTCTCGTACTCGACAGCCGCCGCCGCCGCTCCGCATGCGATCCCGACTTTCCAGGTCACGCGGGGCAGCGTATACTACGAGAACGGCGAAAAGACTGCTGGCAGTCAGGTCGGCGATCTCGACGAGGACAAGCTCGACCGACTCGCCGACGTTCTCCCTCAGGCCTCGCGGGCCGATTTGGCCGCTGCGCTCGAGGAGGCCGGAGGCGACGACGTCCTCGCCATCAGCGTATATCTCAGTTCGGAACCGAGTCTGACCTGATACCGGTTCGAACGGTTACCTCAATTTCCCGGGGGAAGCAACGCAAATAGAACCGCTTGCGCGCTGGTCCGCGACGGATTTTCCCAACTATTCCCGTTCCCTTCACTCTCTCTGCACGGATTGCCTCCTTGTTCTGTTTTCGCTACATTCTGCGTAGACATATTCCGACCCCTGTGACGCCTGCATCGCTGCGACCGCACTTTCGCCCTTTCGCTGGTCTGACGGACGACTTTTGCACGTGGTTGGCTTCTTCTTCCTCCCAGCTTCCACCAACGCGCTCGAACGCGTACACGCGCTCTTTGCGTCTTCACGAAGCAAACCAAGGTTCCCGAGCCGCCGCACTACGCCCTTGATCCGCCCGAATATGAGCGCCCCGCCGCCCGGAACCGTCTCGCTCGAGGACTTGTCGCTCGAGCAGATCTCGCAAGTCCGGACACAACTAGAGCAGGTACGTACCGCAGAAAAGCGCTCAACAAGGCCACCCTGGGCGTCAGCGGCGCTGCCGGCATATGCTGACCCTTCTACTGCGAAACCGATTGTCATCATTCCCAGGAGTTGAAACACTTGACGGCAGCGTTCGGAGACCTGAAGCAGGCGCAGAGCAAGTTCATGGCATGCATGGAGTCGCTCGATGCCATCAAGCCCGCAAACAAGGGTGAGCCGCCTCTCAAGTCTTGCTCGATCTCGCTCAGTATTGCTGGGGGTTGAGTCCTCCATCCAAACACGCACTCATACAGGCTGCTCTTCGTTGCAGACAAGAAGGTCCTCATCCCGCTCACGAGCTCGCTGTACGTTCCCGGCCGGATAAAGGACACGGAAAACGTCCTCGTCGACATCGGCACGGGTTACTTTGTCGAAAAGGTGCGTTCATCTCTCCTTTGATCAGTCCACTCTCGGAGACCCACCGCCCACCGCCTTGAGAGGTAAGGTCCATCTTACTAACCCCTTTTCGGCCGCGGTGACAGGACACGAAGCAAGCCAAGACGCTTTACAACTCCAAGATCCTCGCGCTCAAATCGAATCTGGCGACGCTGCAGCAGCAAATCGAAACGAAGCAATCGAACTTCGAGGCGTGCACACAGATGATGCGGGTCAAGATGGCGCAGCAGCAACAAGCACAGGCGGCACAAGGGGGCGGTCCGGCGGACAACTAGCGGGGAATGTATTTACCTTGTCGCAATCGCAAGTATACCCTTTTTCCACGCGCAAGCGCACGTTTTGCGTATTTGGCTATCTCTGTATTGCACTTGAGGAGAACTGTGGCGGCAGGATGCGAGCAACCTGGTTCACCACCAAGACACAACGCAGAAGGATGTGCGGAACGTCAAGTTCCTTTTCAATCTCGATCGAGATCTGCTAGCAATAGTAGCCGGGCTACAAGATAATTAGACCCTGATTCATCGACTCGCCTTGATGCACGCCGTCTCCAGTGCCTGGGCGAATTTGACCATGTACGAAAGATCCCGTTGCGAGAACTCGCGTGCTGCCTCGCGGGTGTAGGCGCACAGCACGTATCCCGTTCGTCGGACTTCGAGGATGGGGATGAGGATCCCGGCAGCGAACGAAGAAGAAGAGACGGGTGCGAATCGAGGATTCTTGTAGACGAGACCTCCCTCCGGGGCACGGAGTGCCTTGAGATGCAAAGCTGGGTCGAATGCCGGTGGCGGAGTCGGCAAGCCATGCGCCGCGAGGACGCGGAGAGAATCTTGCGGCTCGACGTCCGGAGAGAGATCGACCGAGACGAGGTAGGTCAAGTCGAGCTCGAGCGCCTTGGCCAAAAGGCGCGTGCCCGTGTCCATCCGCTCTTGCACGTCTTTCGGAACCGAAAAGAGCGGGTCTTCCGTCGTGACGCTGAGAGCGTGCGCGAGGGGCTGCCGCGGCCCTGCGAGCTCGATCGTGCGTGCGGGAGAGGACATGGTCGACGTAGCGTCCGACTCTCGCCGCCGGGAAGTTCTCGGAGCGCTCCGGGATTGAACCGAGTCGGTTGACGGGCGCAAAGGTGACAGTGGCGGAATTGGAGGGAGCGGCAGAGCCGGCGGCGGAGACCGCGGGCGAGACGCGAGAGAACGAGTCGACGCGTTCGAGAGCGGACCTCGCGAGAGTGATTGGTGAACGAGGCGCGGGGCCGAACCCGTCACCATGGACGCTTCGAGCTTTGCCATCCGCGCCGCCAATCGGTCCCGCCACCAGATTTCGATCGCTTCGGACGCTTGGCGAGCCAGGTCCTTAAGCATGCGGCGGTGAGCTTCGGAGAACTCGGTACGTGGCTTGGTGTCGAGGACGCAGAGAGATCCAATCGGTACGGTCGGGTGCATAGGGTCGTCGGTCGGTGCCGTGACCGGAGAACCCGCGTAGAAACGGACGCCGAGATGCGCGGCTGGGAGGCCTTTCGCAAACCTGTGTTTGGGTAGCAGGTTCAGCACGACCGTCCTCGCGTGAAACTCTTTCCCCTCGTTTCGCAAGCTCACCTCCAATCTTGCGACGAGTCGAGAACGACCATACCGCCGTCTTCGTTCAAAATCGTGTGGCCGCAGTAGCTCGCCGCTCGCGGGAGGACATTTCCGACGCCTTCGGGAACACCGGCGGAAGCGAGGAACATTTGCGTGTCGTCGTCGAGGACAGTAAGGAGGCCGATGTCCGCCGAGAAGACCTCGCGGCATTTGGCGATGATCGAACGGAAGATGGGATGGTTCTCGAGCGAGTCGGCGCCGCCCGCTTCGGAAGTGGCCGGCGTGGTCGAAATGATCGAGGGTGCCCTCCGCGAGACGCCAGAGATCGAGCCGGCGTCGCTCGGGGAAAGACCCACTTCCGACGCGAGCGAGTTCTCGGTCGTGGACCGCTCCATCGATACGGAAAGGTCGAGCGTACTCCGGCTCTCACTCCGTTCTCGTCTCTGCTTCGTTCCGAAGAGATCAAGACGGTTGACAATGTCTTGTCGTAATGCTTCGTTCGCAGGGTACGGTGCAGCCCACTGTCCCTGTTCGTACGGCGTGGGAACGCCGTCGGGCGCAGCTTCTCTCTCGGGGGGCAAGGGCGGATCATCGAGGTCGATTCGATTCTGCAAAGGTGGGGGTGGAATCGCCGCGTGGTGGTTGGTCAGCTTTCAGAGCGTGAAGAGCACGGACGGCGCAAGAAGACGCGTAGCAGGCGACAAGAAGGTTCGACTCACTGAGCGGTAGAGCTCGACATAGTCTCGCCAGGATTGCGGCAGCAGGTCGAGCGGCGACTTGCTGTTCAGCTTTTCCTTCACGTAGTTGTAAGCGCGGCGTATTGGCTCCGTTGCGAAACTGAGGGCACCCAATTCCTGCGTCGTCTCTTCGACCGCGGTGCGCGGTTCCACGGCGGCGGCGTTCGATTCGGACCGGGAGGCGGTCCATTGCGCAGGATTGTTGCCGTACGGACCAGCAGTGCGTTTGCCAGAAGGTGAAGATCCGGTCCGAGACTTGGACGAGAGACTGAAGAATTTTCGCTTGAGGAACGAAGTCGGTGCAGCATTGCTCTGCGCGCTCGCCGTGGCCAGATACGAGGCGGCGGGCATTTTCGCTAGCGACCGGCGAAGAGGAGAGAGGGCTTGACGGCGCCGTCGAGTCGACTATGCGTCGGGAGCTTGTCGTCCGTCCCTTTGCCGTCGTGCGTCGGGCCCCACTCCGAGAAAACGCCCGCTTCGGCAAAGCCTGGACGATCAGAAAGACGCTATAAGTGTCGATAGCCTAAAGAGATGAATGAGCGGCGATCCGGAGAAAGCGCCGTGGTCCTCGCGGGCTTGCAACCAGCGGAGTGGAGTTCTTGAAAGGTGAAAGAGCAGGAAAACGAGGAAGCGAGGACCTCAAGGAGAAGAAGCACCATGTGGTGGTCCGAGTCGGCCACAGGCCGTGGTACCTGTGCGAACAGCTGCGAGCGCTCAGAATTCCGAGCTGGTGCCAGGGGTAACAGCTTGCTGGCACCCCCGTTGTAACCGCCCGTCAATAGGACCTCCGTCCGAGCGCGCGGGAAAGTGCGCTGCAGTTCGTGCGCGGTCGGCCGCACGCCCGTTGTGCGCAAGCTTATGAGCGCGTGTCCGCGTATTTCCAGAGTCTCACCAGCCGCTTTAGCGCTTTCGTACGCAGTCAGAGTGGGTCAGGGTGGGTTAGGGTTGGCGCACGCGAGACCAAGTCCGGTCTCCGAGATAATTAAGCTTCGGGAGATGTTGCGGCCACGTGGTGGTGAAGCTTTGACCTTTGATCGACTCAATACGTCGCGACGCGATGTACGTAGATTGACCGCGGCCGAGGAGATTTTGCGAGCTGATCTGCAAGCCGCTGCATAGCGGGGAGGTCGTTGCAGACGCTAGACGCTCGTCCTGCAGGAATAGTCTCGAGATACGGAGTGGTACAAGGGCATGCAGTCAAGTGCAGTCAAATGAAGAGCCTCAGCGGACCTGCGTCAAGCACGCGGCCGCCGGACTCTCCGAAAGCGGCCACTGTAAGCGACTCTTGACAGAGAATGCCCGCCTTTGCTGGCCTGCAGACGCTCCTATATGGGCTAGCTTGCATGTACAGTGGTGCGTGCGAGCACTGCTGCGAGGGAAACGCCGCGATAAGGGCTGATTCATGCGTGAACAGGATACCGCCTGTGCAGCACACCGGCGCAGTTCCTGCAACACCTCTCGCCCGCCTTGTCATGGATCGAGAAGCAGTCTGCACAGCGTGGAGTGCAGCTCGCGCGAAGTGACATGGGCGCGGGGCCGCTCGGTTTCGCCGGAATCGCCCTCATCGCCCTGGGGTACTTCTATATGATGGCCGTCTATACCCTCGACGAGAAATTCAAGCGCAACACAAGTGAGCTACGCGAGACTGAGGTTTGCAATCGTTCCGGAGAGCTGACGGAGACTTTCCGTCTGGACAGCCTCCGGTCGATTGATTCTTGCCGTGTTGTGCTACTGGTTGTGCGTCCAGACTCCGAACGGGTCATCTCTCGTCGCCCTCTTCGGTCTCGTCAATCTCGTGACCGGCGTCGCGATGGGTTTCTCGGTCGGTTGGGGCGATGGAAACGCGGTGGACCTCGAGATCAAAGCGCGGCTCGAAGCCCGACGACGGGCAGCCGTAGCAGCGGCTCCAAGTGAAGCAAAATGATGGTTCGAGTAGTATGGACAAGGCATGCGAATGAATGACAAGCTACAGCAAGGAAGGGATCTGAACTAAGCAGGAAAAATCGATGAGTTGAAGGTCAAGGTGACGCATCCGCGTGCGTCGGGGTCGCATCGTCTGAGCGGCCCGGATCAGGCAGCCCAAGAGGCTGTGGATCAATGAGAGAGTCGACGACGTGGGCCTGGTCGCGGTACTCGGCCGGCAGTGGCGGTACTGCCGGCGCATCGAGTTTGGGCCGGACGAGGAAGCGACCACTCTCGTCGACGGCGATCCCTCCTTGCTGCGCGAGCTCGATGAGGGCCTGCTCCTCGCGCAAGTAAATCGAGGGGTAGCGGCCTCGGTCCCATTCGGAGGACACGGAAGCCGAAGACCGCTTGCGGTCACGGTGCCTGATTGGTGGTGATCGTGTCAGGTCGCATTCTGTTTTTACGGATTCTGACCGGATCAAGAAGAGACGTACCTGAGGAGGGTGGCGACGGGTGCAAGCTGGTCCACCAAGGCTGGGTCATCCACACCGTTCGAAGAGTCGTGCGAACCGAATCCGAGACTGCTGCCCTGAGAGGCGATCGAAAAGCGGTTCGTGCGCAAGTCATCAAGGACCTGCCAGACGACTTCCCCTGACGGTGTGCCGGAAACTCGTGCGCTGGCGGGTTGCGCGTCCGCACTGTCAGCGACCGAGAACCGGATGGAGGCGTCACCCCGAGGGTCGAATGTCGAGCCCGTGCTGAGGTTGAACGGACCCTCGTTGTCCGTTTCACCCTCCTCGTGCGCGTAGTAGTCCAAGAACGAGCTCGCGTAGCCGCTGCTGCTCTGCCGCGAGGTCGTGCTCTCGACACCAGGAGATCGCGGTCCCGCGAGCGAGTCGAGGGTGCCGTTTCGGTCTGGCACAGCGAGCATAGACGGGGGCGCGAACCCGGCGTCGGCGGATCTTGACAAGGACGAAAGGTGGCGCGACTGCCCAAAGGACGAATCAGGGCCGGGTTCCCCCAACGCCGAAGCGTCGGGACGGGCATCGTGAAGGTGCACATGAGCTTCACGGGCACGATCGTTCGTCTGAGCGGCTGCCGTCGCGTTCGAGCCATGTGACGCTTCGCGATAGCGACCCCACGAGTCGTCGTGGTTTTCAAGCGTCGCGTTTCCATCGTTGCTCGAGTTGATGCTTCCGGAGTACGCGTGCGAGGAAGAACTGGCGTAGGCGGAGCTGACGAGCTCCTGCACTTTGTCCGGGTCTAGCCCGAGACCCTCGGCCGCTCGGCGGAAGCGCAACATGGACTCGACCGAATCGCGCGAAAATCGGGCGCTGCGATCCGCCCCCGAACGGAACGTAGAAGGACTCGTCGGTGACCGAGTGCGGTTCGAGTCTTGTCGACTTTCGGTGCGGCGCGGCGAAAGCGGCTCGACGCGAGTGAAGGATATGGAGCGCTCCAAGGAATTTTGATCTTCGACCACTTCCGGCGCGGCGTCGCCGGCCGCTCCGCTTGCCGGATCCTCCGGTAAAGTCGCGAAGGCCTGGGAGAACGATTGATCGCGCGCATGCCTCGTGTCTGCGTCCGTCGCTGTCTCGGGACTTGACGGGTGCGACTGCGAAAGCGAGGATCGTTTCGATGGAAAGACATTTGACGGGACCGGCTTCTTGCGCGGTGACGACCTGGGAGTGCTGCCTCCTGGTGAACTCATGATCGTCGAAGGCGTCTGCGGAGATGACTGCTGAGGCGATCCAAACCGAGCAGTCGACTGATTCGGCGGCGTGATCGGATCGGCACCGGCGCGGGACGGCCTCGCCGGCTTTGACGACGGCCTTGACGTGTCCGCTGCAGGGTCCGCGTCTGCTTCTGGCCTATTTCCTCCTTCCCGCTTGGACAAGAGACGCTTGAAGCGAGAACCGATCCCCTTTGACTTGGAATCACTGACGGATCTTGTGCGACCGAGCGCGGATGGCGAGTATTCGGTTGCGGCGTTGGCGAAAGCACTCCTGGCTTCTGCGATAATATTTGGCGAAGCGATCGGAACGGCGGGAATGTTGATGGGGCCAGAGACCAGGTGGGGCGACGAGATCGACTGCTTACGGACCGATTTCTTCCGCAATAGACGTGGCGGGGAGGTTCCCGTTTCGTGCTGCTTCAAGGCGTTCGTCGCAAGAGTGGCTTGATTTCGCACGTCCCGAACGAGGATCGACGTCGCGCCCGAACGATCAGGCGCTGGTGTCGTCCGTGGTACTCGATGGGGAGACTCTGCAACGGTAGAAGATTCAACCGTCGACGGCTCGACCGAAGGCTTCATGGTAGGTTCGACCGTCGCAGAGTCTCCGGTGAGTGCTCCTGATTCGGCCTCGACTCCCGGCACCTCGTTTGCTGGGAGCGTCTCCCCGGACCTAGACGGATCGTCAGCCGGTGCGAAGGCATCCGGAGCGTCGGGTGATTCGACGTCGTCAGCTCCCGTTTGAGCTGTGCCGGGATCTGCGGCTTGTACAGATGGAGGCGTGCCGTGTTCAGGCTGGTCGGTTCCTGCTGAAAGAAAGTGTGAGCTTACGACGAACTCGCGAAAAGAAAGACTCATCACTCACGTGAAGTCACGAGACTGCTGTACTCGAAAGCATCGGAGGGCGAAGTCGTGACGGCGGACGGAGCAGACGAGAAGGTGACGTTCGAGTCGTACGTCCGCTGGCTGTTCTGCGCGGCCATGCTGACCGAAGCGGGGCTTCTCAGGTAGGAAACAGGCGACGGTTTCCCGTTACTCGGTCCGGGCGAGGAATCGACTGTTCCCGCCGCAAAGACGCCAGCGTTCGCTTGCTGAGGAGACGGCTGGGTAAAGTCAGTCGAGGCGAAGTCATCGAGTCCGAGGCCGGCCAAGCGCTCGACAGCTTCGTCTTCCGAAGCCTCCTCCTGCAGGCGCGCCGACTCGGTTGGGCTCTCGTCCGAGACATCGGCGATCGGCGCAGGCAGGTCCTCGATTATTCCTTCCCCCTCCATCACGTTCGCCTCGATAGGTGCTGCCTTCTGCGCAACAGCATTGCGCACCAAACGCGCCTGAATCGCCAGGACATCTTCGTGGGTGAGGTAGGCGTCCTTGTCCGCTCCCGAGGTCGACAGGCGCTTCGTTGCAGCTGCGAGGACCTGCAGCAGTTCCTCTGTCGGGCGGCGGTCGAATGGCAATGATGCGGGTCGCGCGGGCCCCGACGTATCGATCGCGAGCGCGGAAAGCCGTCGTGGTCGCGGTTCACCATTGCCGGAGCCGGAGGAGAATGCATCGATCTCTGACTGCAGCGCGGAATGCTGCGAGGCGTAGGCCGTGATCGGGAGTCCGAAGTCTTCGTCGCTGTGCAAGCGAGCATCGTCGACGGGATGGAAGCTGGAGCCGGTCGACCTGAAGGAAGCGAAAGACTCGCGAGCCAAGCTGGCGCGTGCAGAAGAAGCAGGTCCGGCAACCGCTCGCAGCTGGCGCAGAGGCACGATGAGGTCCGTGCCTGCTTCGTCCTCGTTGTCGGAAGTTGGAGCGAGAGCGTCGCCGGGGTCTTGCGGCGGCTGGTGTCGCTCCTTCTCCGGCGAGACCTCCCCAAATATTGTTCGCTCAGACGAAAATGCGCTCAACGCCGGCCCGGCGCTCGACGAGGTGGTCGCGCCTGCTGCACTTCGACCCCAGAACGGGTCGAGTTCTTCGACATCGCTCTCTGCTGCCACGGCGGGATCCGTCATCGCTTCGAGGTCTGATCGAGGCGCAGTGGCAGCCTCGAAGGTCCCGACACCGCGCAAGTCAGAGTCGGTGACGGGAGAGATGGGCGACGGTGGAACGGTGTCATCCGATGCCTGTGACATGTCGAAGAGCTGGTGATAATCATCTGGAGTCGAATTGGTGACCTCGTGTTCGGGCGGATGAGGCACATCCAAAGGAGACGTCGATTCAACGTCCGCGCTTCTTCGGCCGTCGAACGCTGGGTTCCGTACCTCGGTCACATCAACCGCAGCCTCTTCGGCTCGGGCGGAATGAGCAGTCACTTGCGCCTCGACTCCCTCCTTCTCCGCTGCCCGGAGCGAATTTCGTACATCGACGTTCTCGTCCTCGTCGTCCAGCTCTGCAGTCGAGGACATTCGTGTAAAAGTCTTTGCGAGTGCGACCTCGATCGCTTCGAGAGCGGTCGATATCCTCCGCACTTGATGTGCGGAAAGCGGAGTGGTCATGGAGTCGGCCAGCACTGCAGCAGAAGGCCCTGCAGGGTGACTCGCAGACGCTGTCGGTTCTTCGTCGTCGGCTCGAAGAGTGGCCAAGGGTGCAGAAGAGTCGGTCGAAGAGCTCGGCAGATGCGGCTCGGAGGGTTCCATGTCGGGGGCAGGCGACAGAGCTGTCGTGGCCACCGGGTCTGGCGAGTACTGCGTCGCCGGCGCTCGATCCAGCTCGACCTCGTTCCCAGCCCGATCGCCGATAGGACCTTCGGTCGAGCGAGGGCTCGCTTCGAGGCTATGCCCGGACGTGCTGCGCAGCATCTTGAGGTCGCGAGCGTCGAGCGCCCTGCCCCCGAAGAGGCCGTTCGTGCCGCGCTTGACCCGATATGGGTATCCTTGCGAGGTGCTCGAAGCTCCGCCTGATGAAGACTCCCTTGACAAAGGGATAGACCTGGCTGACGCGGGTGGCGACGAATTGTCCAAGCCACTGCTGCCGAGGGAGGGGAGTAGAGTCGCAGAAAGGCCGAGGTCGGACGGTACGGGCGGGGCCGGGACGCGCGGTCTCGTCATCGAGGACGTCAGCGACGACTGCGTCTCATCGTTGACGGTGACGAAGGAAGTACTCGAGCTGCTCGGAGCTTGCGAAAGCGAGTCGAGGAAGGCAGCTTCGTCTTCAACGAGGCTCCAGTCGATCCGTTTCCGTTTCGGCAATGACGGCGACGAAGCGGTCGACTCGATGCCGCTTTGCAGTTTGTATTGCTCGAGGACGGCATCGACTTCGTAAGCGGTCAAGCGCCCAGTCTGTCGTTGAATGCTGTTTCGCAGACGACAAGACGGAGGCGATCCCAAGTCAGCGCGGCGGTAGCCTTCCCCCAGGCGGCTGCAAGATCCTGGAAAACGCACGCCAGATGGTTCTGAATCGTTTGCAAGTCGACCAACTGTCCGTCTTGGCCCCTCAAGAGCGAGAAGCGGCGCATGAGGTTCGGCTGCTCTCGAACCTCGTCAGTTCCTCACGGGTCGGTTGTGTCCCGCGACCAAGGCGACAAGACTGACCAGGATCAAGCTCGTCCTGAATTCCTCTGCATTCGGCAGCTGTACACTCGGCGGTTCCCCTGCTGGTGTTGTTGAGCCGTTGCTGCCGAGGTTGGCAGACGAGTCTCCATCTGCGTTCGCTGCTTTCTTCGCACGCGACCGGGCATCGCTCTTGCGTCGAAGACGGTTCATAGTGCGCCCATATAGCGTTCAGCGGGTACCGGGCAAGCTGGTCAGCCGCAGCGTGGTCAGGAAACGGAGAGCGCTGTGTTCTCTGCTTCAACAACGATGACGCGCAGCAGCCAGCAAAATGCCCCGGCCGTTGGCAAAAGAACACCGGCTCTGCGCAGCACTCGAGGTGTTTCTCGTCGCGGTAAAGTGAGCGCGCAAATTCGGGAAGAGCTCGCAAGTATACAGACTCGAGTCAAACGGGCTCCTCTCCCTGGCTACGCGCGTGCGGAAGAGTCACTCTCGGGCCGGGAAGCAGCGTCGGGTTATATAACGGCCGCGGCAATCGGCAGGAAGGTGGAATTGCAAGGAGGTCCGCTCCGATCGGTTGTAGTCAAAGAGTGTGGCAGCATCAAAGGAAGAACTCCTCGACCTGGTACTGCCCGACCTCGGCGTGTTTCTCCTGCGCGAGGATCCGCTTCTCCATCGTCGCGCCAAACTCCTTCACCGACGCCGATCCCTTGCCGGTCGGCGCTGACGCCTCCAAAGCAGCAGAGGCAGCAGCAACAGCGACAGCAGAGCGACGCTGCTCCTCCTTCTTCTTGGACGAGTAGATCGACAACGCGCCGAGCAGGGTCCCGAGGTCACTCGTCATCTCGGCGTAACGGGCGACATGCTGAGAGAGTCGGCGGAGGAGGCGGTGCGATTGCCGCTGCAAGAGGAGGTTGACAAAGTGCGCATCGAGCACGGCCTGCACAAACGGCACAATCTGTACGCGCCGCACGGCATTTTACCGAAACGAGTCAGCGAGTCATATCACGACGACGATGACAACAAACACGGGCAGAGCGAGGGTAGCGCACCTGATCCATGGACGGGACATTCCTCGCGGGGACCGCGACCTTGAAAACATCGATCGCGATCGCCTGGCTCCCCTTGCCCTTGCGTTTCCGTTCTGCCGCGGACGAGGAGGCATCGACCGGTTCCGCCTCGCTCAACCACCTCTTGAGCCAAGCGTCGCATTGCTCGAGAACGATGACTGCCTCGTCCGCCGAGACCTGCTTCTGCAATGCCTGGCGGAGGACCGCGGGCGTGTACGGCGACTGCAGGAAGGCGGCGAGGAAAGATGCGAGACTCGGCACGGGACTGGGAAGAGTCGTTTTGGACGAAGGCGTGTCGACATCCATGCCGTCCGTCTGTGCGGCACTTGTGCGAGCCCCGTTGCGCACGACGGCCACCAGCAGGGACACGAGAGTCGATTCCGGGATGTCGGGAATGGTCCGCAGCGCAACGAGGATGTTGGTCTGTAGGTCCACAGCGCAGAACACGTCAGCCTGAAGCAGCACATGACTGCCGCACTCGCTTAGGTGACAACTCACCCAGTCGCCAGCACGCGCGAGGAACCTCGTCACGCCACCTTCCACCTGGTTCTCGCCGACCAGTTCTCGTCCAAGCAAGTAGCCGACCATCGCAGTCGGATGACGCCACACGGCTGGAGCACTGAGCTTCTTGTTCTTTGGTGCACCCAGGGCGGGCAGCGCGGCAATCTCGACCGAGGCTGAGGGGTCGGCGAGCGGAACGGGGAAGGACAGGCACAAGAGGGCCGTCACGAACGAAGACGGTAAAGGCGGCTGCGCGACGTCACACAAACAGGTAGGTCAGCGACGCTGTTCGACCGACAGTGGGGTGAAGATGGCAAAAGGGAAGGGAGACGCACCTCGTATCGCTCGACCTTGCTGACCGCTTCCTCCCAATCAAACTCTTTGACCGTCTTGCCCATCTCTGCCTCCTTCTTGTTCCGCTCGAGGTGATACCGATACCGGTACTTGTCATTCACGCCCTTGATCCTCGCCGCCGTCACTTCCTTCCAGCTCTTCTCGCCCTCACCCGACGCTGAAGTCGGTCGAACCGGCGCCCCGGCCGCAGCGAGCGCACGTTCAATCCGCCGCTTGGCCGCCTTGTAGCCAGTAGCTTCGCCCGCCTCACTTCCCTCGACGACGTCGTCTCCAGCTCCGTTCCCTCCGCCACCAATCGCAGCCATCCTTCGCTCCTTCTCCTTCTCCATCGCGAGTCGGACCTTGTTCCGGTTGTACTCCAACAGGCGATCGCGTTCCGCATCGATGTACCGTTCCCATACTGATTCGGCCTTGCGCACCGCTTGGTCCTGCTCCTCAGCAGCAGCAGACCCGTCGGTGTTGTTCCGGAGGGGCTCGAGAATCGCCGCAAGCGAAGCGAGGACCTCTTCCCGCGCGAGCCGGCTCGCTTCGAGCAAAGCCGCCTTCTTCTCGTTCCCATGCCGAGCGAGCTCTGACCGCAACGGTTCGGCTCTCCGCGCTCCGTCGAGCACGATCGCCGCTGGAGACGTCGGGGTCGAAGCGGCGGAGGCGCTCGGGCCAGGCGTCAACGCGATGTACCGCGCCGTCAGGGTTTGCTTGCCGACGACGGCGGCGAGCACCGACGCGCTCGGCAAGCCGTTCAGCGGCAGGCCGAACAGGACTGTCCTCCTCGCTGCTGTCGCCGCCGAAGTGGCGACCGCCGACGATGCCTCGCTCGAGCGTCCGGCTTCTTCTGGCTCAAGGACAACGATCGCGGTCCTGCGACCGGCTTTTGAGAGTGAGACCGACACCTCATTCGGGTTTGAGGCCACCGCAGACGGAACGGCCAATTCCGTCGCGGCGATAACGGACCCGAACCGGGTGTCCCAGTACGTGATGGAGACGCCCGTTGCCGCCGAAGAGTCAGCGGCGGCTGAAGATGCTGGTCTAGGTCGAGGGGAAGCGAGCGCGACAAAGGACGAATGCAATGCGAGGAGCGAGGTCCGGGACGGGATCAGGGTCGTCTTGGACAGCGCGATCGACTTGACGAGGGAGAGGGAGAGATCGAGGAGCGGAGAGAGATCGTCGGCAGAAGACGTCGTAGAAGGGAAGAACAGGGTCGAGTACGTGTCGACGGCGAGGGCGGAGCTGAATCCGAGTCGGTACGAAGAGAGGGTGCCGTCCGCGTCTGGGAAGCGCCAAACCCCTCGGCGTCAGTGTCCATCGCCCCAGGCACCAAGTATGGAAAAACGATATCCAAGCTTACCGAGAGCAGTGACGAATCCTTCGTCGCTGACGATGGCCTGGCTCGCTCCGTCGACGGTTACCCGGCCGAGCCTGATCATTCCCTGCCTCGGTTCAAACTCGTCCGGGATCGAGATCGCGGCATCGAGCAAGACGAGTTCGATCTCGCACACGTGCGAGACGGGAGACTGTGCGGCGGCCGAGGGAGCGGCGGCTTCGGCTGCCTCGATGACGGAAGCGGCCGAGGGTCGGGATTGCTTCTTGTGTTTCTTCTTGCCAGCTCCGGTCAGGCTCGCCGGTGCTGCTGCTTCAGTTGCGTTCGAGGCATACGAGCGGACGACGATGACCAAGTGGGGTACGGATGCCGCGGCAGTCGGGAGTGCGGCAAGGAGCGAAGCGGGGAGGTAATCTGTCGCGGTCGCGGTCGCGGAGAGCGGAACGAGCCGTAGGGTCTGTGAGACGAGTGACGAAGTGTTTGCGGGCAAGGGCGGCGCCGCGAGCGAGACGAGCCGGGTCAAGTCGTTCTCGGGCGCGAGGGCGAGGTTGCCGTTCTTGGAGAGGAAGGCGATGTGGTTCGGCAAGGTCCTCGGTGCTGCGATCGCTGCGAGCGGTTCCGAGATGGGCCAGACTGCCTTGGCTGCGTCGGCAGAAGGGGTACTGCCGTCCCGGTTCTCGTCCTCGTGGAAACACCAGATCTCGGCGGCGACTGCTGCCGCATCGTCGACAGCGGCGGACTCGACTCCGATCCAAGTCTTGCGGAGGCTCTTTACGCGAGTCGACTCGGACTCGGTCGGACTCAACGGAGCCGAGCGTGCAGCGGGTGCCGTTGTCGGTGCGAACGAAGGGCCAACCGAGATGGACGAGAGCGGAGTCTGGTCTTCGAGGTCGTACACGGCCATTCCGACACGCGGAGACGCGACAGCGACGCGGTGCTCGGTCTTTGCGCTGCTGGTGTAGCTCACGGGCGAGACTGTCGTCCTCGTCGCGCGAGCGGCCGCATGGCGAGGCGGACACGGGAACGAAGCGACGACGAAATCGTCAATCTGACCCCGGACGAGACTCATGGCGGGTGGAGCGCAGTCTGTATTCGACGATGCTTCCCTCTGTGTCTGGCTTGGCCTCGTCTATGAGCGTGAGTGCGTCCTGCTGTGAGGATTCCACTCGAGAGCGAGTGCCCAGCTCAAGCTGCTTCAACGCAAAGCCAACCTCCACGGAGATCCGAGATTGGCTGCCACGTGGCCTCCACTCTCGATCGCCTCTCCAGCTTGCCGCTGCCGAAACGACTTACGTCGTCCTCCTTCAGCTCTCGCCTCTCTTTCTCCCCCCTCGTAAGCCGCTATGGCTGCTGCACGGACGACACCCGTCCACCTCGTCACCGTCCTCCATGGCCTGTGGGGCGCTCCGCAACACGTCCAGTACATCGTCGACGCAATCACCAACCATTCCCTTGCCGCTGCTTCGAACCATCGCCGCTATACAGGCACGCAGCCAAAGGTTGTCGTCCTCGCTCCCAGCACCAACGCCGAGTCCTTTGCCCACACGTACGACGGAATCGACGAATGCTCCGTCCGCGTCGTACAAGAGATCGATGCCGAGTGCGCCCGCATCACCATCGAGGATCCGTCGGCCAGGATCGCAAAGTTTAGCATCATCGGCTACTCGCTCGGCGGATTGATCGCCCGCTACGTGGTAGGGGTGCTCGACTCGAGGCAGCCGTCCTTCTTCCGCGACGTCGAACCCGTCCACTTTGCGACGTTTGCGTCTCCCGCCATCGGGATCCCTCACTACGACACCTTCTGGTCCGGTGCCTTCAGGTTCCTTGGGAGCCGGTTGCTCAGTCGCACCGGCAACCAACTGTACGAGCGAGACCGCTTCCTCCCCGCGCGCTTCGCCAATCCCAACCCCGAGCCCAACTCTGACGCAGGCCTCGCCGAGTCGAGCAAAAAGGGTGGGTTCGTCGGGCGGTACCTCCCCCTACCACGGGGGAAGGAAAGGGCCGAACCGCTTCTCAAGATCATGGCCGACCCGCGGTACTCGTTCTATCGCGCCTTGCTCAAGTTCAAGCACATCGACATCTTTGCGAATACGTGCGTTTTGGCCCTGCTCCGGACTCGTCGCTGTGACTGGGCGCTGCTCCCCTTGCCCTCTTCTCATACTGACTGTGTCGATTCGACAGAGTAAACGACCGCACGGTCCCCTTCCCAACCGGCGCCATCGAAGCTCACGATCCTGTACGTAGCCGCTGGCGCACGATTCGTTCGAGGGTTGCCGTGAACTTGCATGTGAAGACTGACTTTTATCATATGTGCATGTCCGGTTCGATCGGTCAGTTTGCGCTCGCACGCGCCAAGGCGAAAAAAGTCGCCGACAAGAGAGGCGACGACCCGGATTCAGTTCCCGACATTCGCGAAGGCGGTCTCGAAGTGTAAGCAATACCTTCCGGTACGCGCTAGCCGGTGGATATCTGGACCTTCAGACTGACTCTCCTCTTTGAATCGGCAGTCACCTTGTCAAGGGCACCCCGCTCGTTCGATCTTACGGTCCGCCCGCCGAGCCTTTCATGCCCGCAAACGCACCCTCGACGGAGCCTACAGACGGGGGCCGGCGCAAGCGGGGGCGTTTCCGACTCCGGCTCCCGCTCCTCCTTCGCCCAACCAGCTACCCCTTCTCGCGCCCCGTCTCTCTGCTCGTCATCTGCTTCCTCCCGATCGCCTTGCCCCTCACGGTCGGGTACCTCATCACTCGGTTCGCACTGCAAGGTCGAGAATCTAGGCGGCGGATCCGCGATGCGAGGAAAGAACGAGGAGAAGGGAGGGAAGGAATGTTAATGCGCGTCGGGGTCAGAATTGGCGAGATTGCCGAACAGGTCGGAGGGGACAACCCCGAATACGCAGCTGACCTCGAGGTGAGCGAGGATGAAGGAGGAGGAGAAGAGGGACGCGCGAGAGCGACGCCTTCGAGCTCCTCTTCCTCCTCATCGTCATCGTCGTCTTCGGTCGACGGGGAGAGTCGTGCCCCGACGCCGCGAACAAACGCAGCCGGTAACGGGGAAACGAGCCGTCGGAACGTCATCGACGGTACTCTCGTCGGAGCAAAACAAAAGTCGCTGTATGGAAGTACCGACACGACCCCTCCTCACGCTTCATCGCAACCCGCTGCTGCCGAACGAGGAGCAGCAGCACCGAGTACGCAACTCGCTCCGACCCCGAGCGACTCGATCCTCGCGGAAGCTCGCCGCCTCCGGACCGACCCGACCTTGACAGCGTCTCAGCTGTTCCAGGTCGAGAACCTGAACGCGATTCCCCACCTGAGGAAGCACTTTGTCTACCTCCCGCACGCGAGGAACGCTCACGGCGCGATCGTGAGGCGCGATCCGTCGATCGCGATGCATAGGGAGGGCAAGAAGGTCGTTGATGCGTGGGTCGGCGGATTCGAAATCTGAAAGAGATGATGTAGACGAGCACGCTTTCGAAGTTTAGATCTCTCCTTCATGCCGTCGTCTAGCGCATGCCTGCTGTTATACTAGATACTGATATTTCATGACAACTGGTTGACCCAGGGAACCCTTCATGACAACACGAGCGAATCGAGACCCAAGAGAAGGACTTTCACAATTTGCTGCGTCCCTTCTTCTCGGCGCGCTCGTAGAGTGCATCGAGCTCCTTCCTGAAGGTCTTGGCGACAACGTTGCGCTTCGTCTTGAAAGTAGGAGTGATGCATTCGGCCGGGAACGGCTCGACGCGGATCAGGATGCTGTCCTCGACGCGCTCAAAGCTGCACGAATTTTAAGCGAATCAGCTTGTGCACATCAGAAGTACGAAAGCAAAGTCGAGACAAAGACGCACCCGAGGAGGCGGGCATCACGGGCATACTTGGCCAGCGAGCCGGCCACGGCCTTGATGACCCGCTCGTCCTCCGCCGCCTTGGCGAGCTCGGCGGTGTCGGTAGGTTGCAGACTCTTGCCCACGATCGGCGAAGCAAACGCTGTCGAGTCATCAAAAAGGGGTCAGCAAATCCGATAGACATGAAGGCAATCGTTTTTCAACTGACCGGAGAAAGCAACCGGGTCGACATTGAGAATCGCGACGAGGTGATCGCGAAGACCGTCGCCGTGCACGTACAGCTGAGCCGCCAGCGGGCACAGGAGGTAGACGTTTTCCACCTGCGCAAGGAGCGAAAAGAAAAGAGGAGGATGAGCACAGGCCATCATCAAAGAAAACCAAAAGGGCAGATAAATTCGAGCGCCTTAGGCACGCACCTTTTCGAGAGCGACGTATTCTCCCTGACTGAGCTTGACCAAGTTCTTGACGCGGTCGATGATCCTCAACCGTCCGAGCTCGTCAATCATGCCCACATCGCCCGAGTGCAGCCACCCTTCCTCGTCGATCAACTCGCGAGTCTTGGCCTCGTCCTTGTAGTACCCGGTGATGATGTTCTCGCCCTTCATGCAGATTTCACCGCGCGGGTACGGCTTGTCGGTCGAGAGGTAGCCCATCTCGGGAACGTCGACGAGCTTCATCTGGACGCCGGCGAGAGGGGGGCCTACCGAGCCGGCAGACCACAAGTCGCTGTTGTAGCAACGGTTGGTGCATCCCGACGTTTCTGAGCACCGTGTGCAGGATCGTCAGCATGCAGGCGGAGGCTCACACGAGGCAGAAGAAAGCTCACCAGTCTGGCCGTAACCCTCGACGACATCGCACGAGAAGGCGACGCGCAAAAAGTCGAGCACGTCCGGGTTGATCGGCGCCGAGCCGGTGCCCATCGTCCGGATCCGACCGCCCATGAGCTGCGCAACCTTGTTGAACAGGATGCGGTCCCACAAGGCGTGCGTGACCTGTCCGGTCGCGTGCAAGTTGGCGAGCTTGTCCGCGAAGGCTTTCCGGGCAATGGCGCCCTTGAGTCCCGGAGCGTCAAGAGTCTGCGCCTTGATCGCCTGGTAGATCCGGTTCAGAACACGCGGGACCGAGGCAATGTACTGCGGGGGTAAGACTGTGTGTCAGCACGGGTTTGCATGGGGGAACATGGCAGCAAGGACGCACGGTCGGCTTGACGACCTGCATGTCTTCGAGCAAGCGAAGGTTGTCGCCGCAGTGGTACGCGATGGCGGCGCCGGTCGTGAGCGCGATAACCTCGACGAAGAACTCGTAGACGTGCGACAGAGGCAAGTAGGAAAGCAGGACCGAGTCGCCCTCGATGGAGTGACCGTGCTGGGTCGAGACGACGACGCCGGCAATGTTGCGGTGGAGGAGGATGGCACCCTTCGGGTTGCCAGTCGTCCCACTCGTGTAGCAAAAGTTGATGTTCATGTCGGGCGTCGGGGGACGGTGCGGCGTCTTGTGCTGCTCTCCGAGGGCCTCGAGCTCGACAATGTCGAGCACCTTGATGCCGACCGAGTCGCCCCACTGCGTCATGGCCGCCGCGGTCTGGATCCCCGGCCGGCTGTTCTTGGCCTGGATCGATGACCAGCTGTCGAGGCTAATGATGGCCTTGACTTGCGGCATCTTGCTCGCAAGCTTGAGAAGGTCGGGGATGTGAGCCGGGTTGGCGAAAATCACCCGACTCTCGGAGTGGTTGACAATGTACTCGACCGCATCCGGACCGTAGACATCGTAAAGACTGCAGGGAGTGCAGCGTTCAGTAGATGCGTGCAAGCAAAAGAGGCGCGAGGGAAATGATGTACCTGACAATGGTGAGCGAGTAGGCGGCGACGGCCTGGTTGACCTGCTGCCACTCTGGGCGGTTGTGGGACCAGATTCCGACCTTCCACTGGATCGGTTCCGAGTCGGCAAAGAGGGTCTGCTGGAGGTACGCGAGGCCTGAACCGATGCGGGTGCGGTGGGCGTCCACGTCGGCGTACGTCTGCCACTCGACGTGCTTGGCCCAGTCGCCGGCGACGGGGTCCCACGGGCGCGCGCCGAGGCACGGCTTGTCGGCATTGTCAGCGAGGCCGACGTTGAACGCCTCGTACGTCGTCCGCGGGTACTTTTTCGGGACCCATTCGGGGAACTCTGCGCTGACGTACACCGCCGAGCTGCCGGGCTTCTGGCTGCCCGGGATGGGCTACAGGCGAGGGATCCTTGTCAGTTTTGACGAGTACTCGGCAGCAAGCACAGCGGGGAAGGCGTGGCGAGGCGAAGTGTAGAGCGGGGAACTGCTCCTGTTGCCAGCACGGCGGGCGGAGACCGACAGCAAGCGGAAAACTTACCACTGCCTGGACCTTTTTCGGATCGTGCCTCGGCGACAGAGGGATCGGGAACGGTGACTGGCCTGTCATGATGCGTCGTGTTAGACTTGTTGAAAGAGAGCGGAGCAAGAGACTCGCTTTCGCGCTTCGTTCCAGACCCGCCCCAGAGCCGGCTCGGCAAAGTCGAGTCGCCCGCGACCGAAGCCGAAAACCGACAAGAAAAATGTGGTGGGGGGTTTCAATTCCAATTCTCGGCTTTCTGTAACGAACATTGTAATGCTCTCGGCAACCTCAGCAGTCCAGAAAACATGTGCTTGCGACGATTAGAGGTTGCGAAGTAGGGAGAAAGGAGGGTGTAGCTACGTCGGATCGGAGTGCATGCGGGATCAAGGCTTGGGACATTCGAAAGGCAGGAGTGGAGAGAGGGGCTCGAGAACTCCCGATGATGCATAGAGAGCAAGCACAACAAAAGGATCGAGAGTCGGGAGAGAAAGAGAGAGGGAGGAGGACGGCTTCTATGGGGGAGAGGAGAGATACAGCTTGTAAAAGTAACGCCGCCTCGCCGCCGCCGCCACCGCTGCGAATATTTTGTCCGTTGCCTGTCGTGTTGCGCGTAACGAGAGAGAAACGCGCTTTAGGCCGCGACGGCCTTCTCCCACGCCTTGTCAAAGTTGCCGCGGCCGTACTCGACCTCCTCCTCGCCTTCCTCCGACTCCATCTTGCCCTTGAGCGTCGCGACTTCGTCCGCCGTGACGCCCGCACCGAGCAGGAGCGAGGCGGCAAAGCCGTACGCGCCCGGGGCATCGATCGCCGTGTCGACGAGCGTCTTGAAGATGGGCTCGAACGAACCGACGAGCGCGTCGTGCGCCACGACGTCCTTGGCGGCGACCTGCGCAAACAGCTCCCGCGCCATGTTGACGGCGTCGGCCTTCTTGGTCAACGCGGCCTCGGCGATCGCCGTGATCAGCAGCGGTCGGTACTCCTTCGGCAACGCCTCGACCGACGCCACACCCTCCGAGATGTTCTTGACGGCGTAGAACTGCGACGCAGGAACTCGTGGTCTCGGTCAGCGGCAAAATCTTGACGAGTTGAAAAAGAGGAGGCAGAAGCAAGCACTTACCTCGTCGACCGAGTTCTTTGCTCGTCGCTCGGCTTCCGACCGCGACAAGGACGAAGCATTCGGGTCGATCGCGCCGTCGTCGTCCTCGTCCTCTTCTTCCTTCTCGTCGCCCTCCTTCGCCTCCTCGTCTCCCTCGACAGGCTTCGTCCGCGGCTTGAGCTGCAATCGCGGTCGGCTCTCGGCTGCAGGTGCGGCAGCCGACTCCTCGCTGTCGCCTCCCATGAGAGCCGCAAACGGATTGGACGGCGTCGCTGGTCGCTCCTCCTTCTTCTGCTTCGACTTGGCCGCAAACGCACCGGTCGGTCCGAGCGAGATGCCGCCAGCATTGTCCGAAGCGCTGCTGCGGAACCGGCCAAACCCGCTGAGGTTGCCCGCCGTCGCCGGTCGCTGCGGCTGCGTAGTCCAGCCGTCGGCACCGGTCTGCGGGACACCAAAGTCGCCACGACCCTGACCTCGTCGCGAATTTGGTCGCGAGAGCTGGTCGCCGAGGCGCGGCAGCTTGCCACCCGAGCTCGCGACCCTCCGTTGCGACTCCTCGGCCTGCTTCTGCGCCTCGGCGTGAATCTGCGAGATCGTCTTCGGGCCCGCAGATTCCTGCTTCGACTGCCACCGTGATGCTCGGAGGTCGACGACGTCCTGTTGAGAGAGTGGGTCAGTTCAGTCTCCCAGAAGACCTCGGGAACAAAGAATGAAAGCAAGAGGCGCACCATGATCATGAAACGCATACGCGACGTGACCTTGGGGTTGTCGGCGATTGTCCGCATCCGGGAGAAGTACACGTCCATGTGCTGCTTCGCCTTGGCGTTGTCGAGGCCCTTTCCGACCGTGGTCAAGAGACGGCACAGCGACTCGATGTCCTCCTCCTCGGGGTTCTCGGTGTTGGCCAGGAGCTTCTTGATGCACTCGTGCATGATGCGCTCCGTAAGCATCGACAACCGGTACAGCTCACCGATGAACCGGACGAGACCGAGACCGCGACGCTTCGCCTTCTGCGCGGCGTAGTACTCCTCCGACAGGAGCTCGGCCTCTCCAGCCGGCTCCTTGCCAGTGTCTTCGGCCTCCTTCTTGGCTGCGTCGTTGGCGTCCTTCTTCGCCTTGTCGTCGGCCTCCTTGCTCTTGGCGGCAGCGGCAGCGGCCTCCTTGTTCTTCCATCCCTGCTCGTAGTCCTCCTGGCAACGGTTCAGGAGGTACTTGCGGAAGAGAGCACCACCGGTGACCGGCGTGCCGTCGGCGGCCTTGACCGACTCGTCGCGGACCTCGGTCGAGACCGACTCCATGAGGAAGCGGCAGAGGCGAGCGTACATCTCGGACCAGGTCGCCTCGTCCGTGGCCTTTTCGAAGATGAGAGCGATGACTTGACGAAGGATCCGGCCATCCGTCTCCTGGACCGACTTGTTGGCCCACTCGAGGATCTGCTTCGAGATCGAGTCGAACTTCTCGAGCGTAAGCTTGTTGAGCAGGGCCTTGACCTTACGCTGCACCATCTCGACCGAGTTCGGGTCGGTGACGGTAGCGCCGGCGATGACGGTCGGAGCCCATCCAGTCTCGGATCGCGGCTCGAGAGTCGCGCCCTCGAAGCCTTCGCCGGTGACGTGACCGCCCGGCTTGCGCGACTCGTCGCGCTCGCCCGGAGGTCCACCACGACGCTTGCTGCCGCGCTCGCTCTTGTTGCGACCGCCGCTCGAGAAAGCGCCACCCATGCCGCTCTGGCTCGTCGTCCGCGACATCGAGCCCCGGCCACCGCCGAAAGCACCAGACGGCGCACGGCTGAGCGAAGCCTGGAAGCGCTGCTCGCTGGTCATGCCGATGCCACCACCGGTGCCAAAGTTGCCCATGCCGCCAAAGGCACCGCCGACTCCGCCGGCCGAAGTCGAGCGGAAGCTGCCGACGCTCGAGCCCGAACGAGACGGGCCCGAAGGAGGACCCATCTGACCGCGGTTGCGGCCGCCGAACGATCCGCCGCGGGCAGGGATGCCGTCGTCGCCGACCATACCGATGTCGGCAAGGTTCGGGAGCGAGTCGGGCTTGGCCGTGCAGACCGCCATGAACTGCAGGAGGAAGTCCCGGTCGTAGCGGTACTTGCCAGGCTCGGCATTGGCGTTCAGACCGGCCTCCGGACCCTTGGAGTTCTCCGGGTACGAAACGTCGCCGAGGTTGGTGATCGAACGAGCTGCCTCGAGCTGCGCATCAGACGGGACGACCGCGGGCGCGGCAGACGACGAGGTCGAAGCCTCGGCGGCGGCGTTGGTCTCTTCGGTGACGGCGGGTTCGCCGACAGGCTTGGCGGGAAGGAAGGTCGGGGCGGAAGAGGTCGAAGGGGTCGAAGGAGCAGACGGCGACGGGATCGAGCCGGTCGCGTTCAGCGACTCGCGAGCTTCGACGAGGGCCTGCGCCGGGTCCTTGGACTCGGTCGCGATCTTCTCCTGCGCGAGAAGGGCAGCCTCTTCGGCGCGGATAGCGTCGGCCTGCGACTTTTTGACTTCGAGGCCCTCGACCTCGGTTCGCGGAGTCGACGGTGCGCTCGAGTCGGGCGTTTGAGTCTCCTCGAGTTTGATCTCGGCAACGGCAGCGGGCTTGGCAGCTTTCGCCTCCTGCTCCGCCTTGACCTTGGCCTCCTCCTTCTCCTTCTCGAGCTTGGCGCGCTCCTCCTCGTCGACCTTGCGCTTCGCCTCGGCTGCCTCGGCGTCGAGGCGCGCCTTCTCCTCCTTTTCCTTTCGCTCCGTTTCCTCCTTCGCCTCCTGCTCCTCATTCTCCGCCTGCTCCTTCTGCTCCTTCGCCTCGCGGTCCGCCTCGGCAGCCTTTTGCTCCTTGTCGGCCTGTGCATCAGCGGCGGCCTTGTCCGCCTCGTCGGACGCGGACGGGGCCGCTTCCGGAGTCGGTTCAAGTTCCGGCTCACCACGAGCTTGACGTTCCGCCTTCTCCTTGGCCTCGCGCTCGGCCTTCTCCTTCGCTTCGCGCTCGGCCTTCTCCTTCGGGTTCACAATCTTGATCGCGGCCGACTTTCTCGGCGTCGGCGAGAACGCCGGCGACTCGAAATTCGGCTTGAACTCGGCGACGCCCGCGAGGGACCGGAGCGGGGTCGACGGCGCGCCGGCGACGGAACTGCCGCCGGGGGTGAACTGCGGCGCGGCGGGGTTCGGTCCGCAGGCGGCCGAGCCGGGCAGCGAGGCGTGCTGTGCCTGCGGCGAGAACGAGTGGAACGAAGGGGTGGCGGGGGTGTTGGGAGCGTGCGAGTGCGCGAGCGAGGGCGAAGTCGGGACGGTCGACGCGGCCGGCTTCGGAGTGTGGATCCCGGTCGACGGAGTCGAGGTCCCCGAGGTGGTCAACGCCACCGGAGCCGGTCCACCCTGAGGCACGTACTGCCCGTAAGCCGGGTAGCCGTACGGGGTGTAGGCGTAGCCCTGCGGTACGTAACCCGGGTACATCATCGGCTGGCCGCCGCCAGGGAGACCGACATTCGGCATCCGCGGGCTGGTCGGACCGCCGAACGACTGCCGACTCTGCTGGACAGGCGGGCGCGGAGCCATGCCGCCCGTCTGCGGGCTGCCGACGTACGAGCCGGCGCGCGAGCCGGCGCTCGACGGCGCGAACGAGGCGTTCGAAGGCGCGCCGCCGTTGGGAATGTTTTGCGGCGACGGACCCTTGCCCGGGATGAATGCGGGCTGCTGACCGTACGCGGCGCCACCCTGCTGCGGCATGTGGAAACCGGCGTTTGGTGGCGAGAAAGCCTGATGCGGCGATTGCTGCAGCACAAACGGAGGGGGGATGTTTTGCTGCCGCGGGACGAAAGCAGCGGTGGCGGGGTTGCCGAGATGCGGAACGGCGCCGTGGTGCGGCGAAGAGCTCGGTTGCGGCGACCGCGACTGCTGCGCGTGCGGGTCGTATGTCGCGAGCGAGCGACGCTGCTCGGTCGGGACGGGCACCGGCGAAGGCGATGAGCCTGACGGCGCAGCCGGTTGCGAGGCCGAGGAAGGCGCGCCTCCCGATCGGAAGAAGGCATGCAGGTCCATCTTCTTCTCCGTAGCGGTGGCGTCCGGGGCGGGAACTGAACCGAACGCCTTGGGCGCACCGTTGTCGAGCGCGGGCGGGGCGGCAGGCGAAGACGAGAGCTTGGCGTTCTTGTCTCCCGCACTTCCGAACGAGACTGTAGAGCATACCACAACCGTCAGCACACAAAGACTCGCTCTCGGTCTCCGCCTGGGAATTCGTGACGCACCGTCCGAAGCGGCGGCACCGCGAACCTCGTCGACGCGGGCGGGCGGGACACGGACACCGTCGACCTGCACGCTCGGCTTGTTCTGGACGGGACTCGTCGGTTGCGAACCCGAGGCGGTCGCGGCGGCCGGACCAGCGGCAGCGGCGGCGGCGGCGACGGCGGCAGCGTTCGGAATGGTCGGGCTCTGACTGCCGTTCACATATCCGGTCGCATCCTGACCCGAGACGGTAGCCGGGGCCGGCTTGCTCTTCTTTGCCGCAGCGGCGTAGTTGAACGGCGACGCGGGGGCTTTGGCGCCGGGGGTGGAAGGGTTGCTCATTTAGGGGCGAAAGAGTTTTGGGGTGTGACCTTGCGCGACGCTATTCTTTTCCCTCTGGGATCGAAGGGAGAAGAAAAGGTGATGCAAAGAAGATTGCGAGACGAGTCTCTAGCGTTGAATTCGACGGCGCCGGAACACAGTGGAGCGGCGGCTGGCAGAAGAAGGGGTCGAGGTCGACGGCGGATCCGGTGTTCAAACTGGATCAACCTGCGACGCGGGGGTGGCGGAGGTCAGCGGGGCGGCCCTGAGGGGAGCGAGCTGGACTGTACCAGAGTGTACGACTGCACCCGCGTACGGGGCACCACGGCGAGTGTGTACGAAAGAGAGAGCGACCGACGGACCCTGCTCGTTTTGAAGAGAGGAAAAGGAGGCGGGCGACGCGCGGGGGTCGGCGGGACCTGGTGTAGCGGGGGCTACTGTGTCTGGCTCGACTCTGAGCAGATGCAAACACACGCCAGAGAGACCTGGCAAGTGGGCGCGGGTGCGAGAGTCGCCGCGTCGTCGGCTTGGCGAGCGAGCGAGACGATTCAGCTCGACTCCACTCTGCCGACTTCCTTCCGCGTCGCCCCGTTCTCCGCCCGTAGCGATCAGAGAGCCCCACTGCATACACAGGGCCATACACACATCCAAAGTGGATCGCTTGCCCTTTGCTCCGCATCCACGCCTGCTCTTCCGGTCGCGCTCTTGAAGCTCCTCTCGCTTGACCGATCGCTGAATGCGCGCAGCCCCGACTATTGCAGTGTCGCAATCCTGCCAGCCCGTCACTCGCGTACGCATAGAGACCACACGCTTTGCATACAGCAATCTCTTCATGGTCCGATGCGGCGCGCGATCGTTCGTTATCGAACTGCGCACGCAGCACCGTGACTTTCTACTCGTGACTCGAACGACCCCCGACCGGCTTGAACAGGTGTTCTCGATACCGCTTGAGCTCTGCGCGGGAAGAAGTACGAACAGCTGGGTCAGCTAGACCGACAAAGGTCACGCATCGGCAAGCAGGGAGAGTCTGATTAGCCGCCCGCGCACCTGCAATGCTCGCCTTGATGTCAGACAGAGCGCTGAAGAGTCAGGACGACATACATGTCAGTACCGCTGCGCTACGCCACCTGAAGAAGAGTCTCGTACAGCAACGCAGCCCGGCTCCTCAAGTGGGGCTGACACAGCCGGATGAGGGTGGCAAAAAAGCAATCCACAGGCTCACCGATGTTCCACTTCGTCCTTCTTGCTTTCCCACCCAAAGCTAGGATACCACCTCCGTCCGATCTCCTTGATCGAGCTGACGTCCAGGATCCGGTAATGCAGCTTGCTCGCGAGGAGCGGCAAGTCCTTGTTGATGAACGCCTTGTCCGCATGGACGGAATTGCCAGCGAGCAGCGCGGGAGCTATGGACAGGTCGTTCCACACAAAATCAGATATTGTCAATGAGACTCGTCAGAGCTCGACAATCACGCATCCGGACATGGGGGAAAGCCATAGATCTCTGGAAAGGGCGAGAAGTGGCGACACGTACTTTCAGGCGGGAAATGCCGCGTCACATACTCGGTCACCAATTGATCGACTTGCTCCATCGTGTACTTGCTCTCGAGGCAGGCCTGCGTCAAGCCGGTCTATTCGTTCCGAACCGTCAGTGCGAGCGAGTTTGGCGGTCGCCACCAGTCAACGAACGAGCGAAACAGCAAAAACGGACCTTGCCGTGCTGATTGATGCACCTGCATGCCCTTCATCTCGTCAGTGACCTGACATACGTGCACAAACACAAAGACCAGCGAGTACGCCAGCGTAGTGGACGTTTACCATTCATTCATGCCCTGCAGGACGGTCTTTTCCGTCTTAATGATGAACTCGACCCCCTCATCGAGCGGCTCCAGGTCTTTATTCGTGACGATACAAGCGATCTGCGCGTTCCAGACTTGTGATCAACAAGATGAGAATGCGTCGAAAAGGAAGAGCTGGAACCGTAATGTACTTCGAGAATCCGATCGGGCAGAAAGTCCTCTCCCGCTTGGAGGTCCTTCGGCGGCAAGTACGGGTTCAGACCCGTCATTTCGCAGTCTGAGAGAGCGATTCCACGAGTCAGAAACAGCAGCAAGAGGCGTTTGGTGGCGATCAGCACGGGTGGTTTGCACCGCCTTCGAGGTGCGCAAGAAGGGAAGGACGCTGACCAATCCAGACGATGTTGGTCGGGTCAGCCATCGTGGTAAGCCGGCGAAAGCGTATTGATGTCTGGTAGCGGACAGAAGATAGTGGCCGGAGCGACCGAGCGAGGAGCATGCGAGAGAAGTGAGCCGATTCTCATCATGGGTCGAGGGAACAAGGAGCACTGCCCAGCACCGGCCGCGAAAGCTGCATGCGCGCGAGGTGTAGAAGCTTCAAGACGGTGGAGAGTAAATGTCGCAGAGGAGCGAACCTCTCAGAGCGTGCGCATGTCGGAAAATAAGGAGGATTGCTGCAAACTCCGTCAAAAGTCTACCACCATGCCCTTGGGCTCCTCTACTGCGGTTACACGTCTGGACAAATACAAAGCTCTCCGCACGCCCCCTCCTCGTCGCCGTCGAGAAACTATGCCGCCTCCTCTTGTCCGCGCTCCCGAGGCGCTTGCACGTCCGACAAACTCGTCACGCTCGCGCTCAATGGCGAGTGCATCATCGGCGAGGTCGCCGCACCCGTGCCGCCGGTCCCCATCACGCGCTGGAGCATTCCTTGCTGATCCGGCGCCGTGAGCATGTGACCCATCCGCTCAATCTTGGTCCGGAGGTACTTTTCCAACTCGGGACTCGACGTCGTCGAACCTCCAATCATGCCCACGCCGGCTTGGCGCAGGTAGTAAGCGGCCGAAGAGTCGGTCCGGGCATCCCAGTCCGAGTCCGAGTCGCCGTCGGACTCGCCTTCGACGCCGTCTTCGTCGTCATTGTCATCGTCAACTCCAGCCCCGCCGGCGGTTTCATCGTCCTCGTCGGACGGTGCGCGGGTCGAAGCGCCAGACGGTGCCACAGAGGAGGACACGGCCGAAGCCGAGCGGGAGTACGAAGGGCGGGACGAGCTATCCTGCGACGTCGACGCGAGCGAGCTCACCGAGCTGGCGAGCTTGGAGGGCAAGTGATCGTGTCTCCCTCGGCGGGAAGTCGAGCCTGCTTTACGCTGGTGGCCTCCCCCGAGGCGGTTGCCGCGCGGACGGGCTTTGCGTTCGGCTCTTCGCCGCGCCGCAGCAGCCTGTTCCTCCGCAATGACCCAGCTGCGCGGGACCATCGGGACCCGTTCGGCGACCGTGACGCCTTCGCCCTCGATCTGCTTGATCTTGTCCGGGTTGTTGGTCAACAACCGAACGCCGTCTTGCGCGACGCCAAGGTCGCGAAGGATGGCGCCGGCGATCCCGTAGGTTCGCATATCGGCGCCGTGCCCGAGCATCAGGTTCGCCGTGACGGTGTCGTGACCGAGGTCTTGCAGGTTGTATGCACGCATCTTCTCGAGCAATCCGATGCCGCGACCTTCCTGTCGCAGGTAGACGATGACGCCACGACCGGCGAGGGTAATGAGCCGGAACGCCTCGTCGAGCTGCTCGCCGCAGTCGCAGCGTTGACTGCCGATCGTCTCGCCGGTGAAACATTCGGAATGAATCCGGACCAGAGGTGGATCGGTCGGGTGCTCCGTCGTTCGAGCGTGACCGCACTGGGACGAGTGGCGATGCGGATGGGCTGGGGCAGGCTGCAGGGTGTGCGGATTCGGAGACGAGGCGACCTGGGTCGTTGCGGTCAGGCGCCCGACGTATGCACCGCGAACGATACGCTCCTCGTCGGATTCGCCTTCGTGCCACCGAGCGTCGAGACTCCGTGACCGAATGAAGGGGAGCAGCCGTCTCTCGCTCGTCTCGGCGATGATCGGGGTTCCTTCGACCGCGTTTGTCGTCACCGACGTGGAAGCCATTTGCGCGTGATCGGCGACAAAGGCCATGTGCTCCTTGTCGTCGTGGTTGTTGGTGTACAGGTGGAGGAACACGTGGCCGTGCGGGGTGGGGATGCGCGTCCGGACTCGGCACTGCACCTCGAGCGGCGGGAGATGGTGCGGGCGCGCCGAAGGCGTTTCGAGCGCGGGAGTCGCGACGCGGAGGGTTGGCGCCGAGAATGGAAACTCGGACATGCGCGTTCCCGAATCGTTGTCGGCAGTGTGGTGGGGACCGAGGTCGGGGAGCGGTCGTTCAAGTTCTGGCGGTGTCGACGGCTGCCGCAGCAGATCGACCAGCATCTCCTTCTGCAGTTGGTGCAGTTGGGCTGCGAGCGGTTTCTGGCTGCTGTGCTCGGGAGAATGCCCGCCGTGGCCCTTTTCGACTCGGTGTTGGTGGGATCCCGATTCTTTCGCGGCCGGTGGCCGTGCCGACTGATCACGCGAATCGGTGCTGGTCGAAGGATTCTCCGACTCTTTCGGTTCGACTCCTGGCAGCCGTGACTTGCGCAGATCCTCGATCCGCTGTGTTCGCTTCCGCTCTTCCTCCTCGACTCGGAGGCGGACGCTTCTCGGCGCTTGCCGGGAGCACATCTTTGGCTGCCGACTCTGGTCGAGACCGGATGACGGTTTGTTGTAGGACATTCGCTCGTCGTCGCATGGGGCGTATGCCAGTGGCCGCATGTGCGAGTGGACGGCGTGGGCTCGGGTTTGTCTGCACAATCGGAATGAGGGAGGTCAGTCGCCAGCCTGAGCGATCCTGCAGAGTCATTCTCGCTCTCTATGTCTATAGAGCAAGCTGCATGCTGGAATCGCGGGCGATATTCGGACTTGGGAGATCCGGCCGAAATCGCGATGGAGGACTCACTCGGGGCCACTCTGGGAGGCGGCGGCGACGAGCAAGGGAGCCATCGCTGCTTTGCCGTCGCCCTTCTTGGGCTGCGTGGCCTTGTACGCGGCGTGCTGCAGGCGAGGTGCGGCGGGAGAACTTGGATCCGGAGGAGGAGGAGACGATGAGGCGGCGGTCAGGTCGACTCCGGCGAGGAGCGAGAGCACAGTCAGGTCTGCAGGCGATACGCGGTGCTCTGCAGCAGCGAGCATCCTTGTACGAAGTATAGCTTCCCCTGCAAGTGTACGGGGAGCCCGGACCAAGTCGGCCGAGTTGCCGTACGCGGACCGGCGTTGGTCATCCCGCGGACACCGCTTACACATCTCGGCTCTCGACTCGAGCGCTTAACAGATTCAGTTCGCAATGGAGTTGAGGATATTTTACACTGCCGAGAATCTACAGCCAGCACGCGCCGAGATGAAACTCTACAAAACGGATTCGAGCGGCCTTTCTTCCTCTCGAAAGAGACTCCGAGCGAGCGGTTCGGCTGCGCGTGGGCTCGACGACCGCCTGTCCGCATTCGCGCGCGATCCAATACGGTCGTTCATTCCGCTCGAAGGCCCGTCTTGCTTCCGGGGGCGGTACGCTCGCTCCGAACCCGTGGACAAGGAGACATCGCCGCACGCCACCGCTGACTTCAACCTGTCGGCGAGCATCGCATCGAAGCACGCGTACCCTTGCGCTGCCAGCAAATTTTCCGCAACTTGAGTCGCGAATGCGAGCCACGAGTCGTGCGTCGCGGACGAGTAGGGCGAGGTGTCGAGAACGACCGCTTCGAGCACGTCTTGGTAGGGTTTGTCGTGGAAGCGGGTTTCGGGAGAAGACGATTTGGACAGAGAGGCCAGAATCGTGTCTGCAGGGAGCACTGGAGACCGCACAGCCAACGACGCCGGGATCAGCGCATGGCTCTGCTCGCTTTCCAAGTCGTGAAGCGCTTTGACGTACCTGTGGTGGTCGTCCACTTTGCACCTTTGCGCTCGACAGGAGACATCCCAGACCGAACTCGAGCTAGCGGCATCTCGTTCCTCGCACACGAGCAACCCTTTTCTGCGCATGATCCCTTCGAGCTGGACGCCAGAGGATAGTGGGTGATCTGGTCCTCGGCGACGTTGCGTGCGAGGACTTGGTATCGCTCGGGCAGCGAGGCGAGGTAATTGAGAATCTGACGTGAACGACAGTCGTGAAGGGGCTGCAGCGGAACTGCCTCATCAGCCGCGAAGACAAGCGGGGCCGCCAAACCCGGGAACAGGACGAAAAGAGGAAGACTTGCCAGTTTGATGTACATCCATCCGGCTTCCCACTCCTCGATGTAGACGACCTTTTTCGCGTGCTTGCTTCTCTTGCCGCAGTCGCTACACTTCTGCTCGACACGCCGCACCTTTTTGCCCGCGTGACAACTGTTGCTCGTGCACAGGACCACGTCGCTAAGGCGGAAGATCCGCTCCGCCAAGGTGGCGTCCGTCGACCAGTCGCGGTAACGTCCCAAGAGTGCCAGGCGACGGTTCCTGGTCCAGGTGGAAAAGTCTCGGGTGGCGATCAAGGAGCAGCCGGGGCAGCCAACCTGCCGTGCGGACTCATTCTGGATCAGCTCTGGTGCGGAGTCGTCGGCGATTCACTCGGGGCTTACGAGCTGATAGAAAAGGTCCCAATGAGCTCGTCTCCATGTGGCGGTACGAGTCTCCTTCCACACGCGACCGCCGAGCAGTGCCATCGAGTCGCCACTCTCGTTCAGGCCTTCCTCCTCGAGCAGCACCGTGTCGATTGCGTCCATCAAGACGCCGACATCGATTAAGCCGTCCTGTTCGCACCCTTCACCTTTGTCCGACTTGTTCTTGGCGTACTTGAGTGCCTGCCAGAGCGCGACGACGGCGGAATCGCCCTCGTTCTGGTCGTCCAGCCGAAGGCGGTCTTCGAGCAGGTCGAGAAAGGCTCGAACGCTCGACGGAGCTGATGCCGGCCGCAGCGGCTGGTCCGAGCACGTTCCGGCGACGATGACTGCCGAGCATCCGCAGGGCTTGACTGTCGCTGTATCAGCCGCGACGGCGGTGACCGGGGTCAAAGCGAGAGTGGCCAAGGCCGGTACGCGCAAGACCACAATCCGGAACACAGACTCCACGAGCGCAGTCCACATGGACGGCGGAACTGTCTCCGGAAGGTCTCCAGGCGGTTCCAAGTAGGCGCACAGCAATCTGAGAAGGTCGCGAGGATTGTGCGAGGTCGATTGCGTCGACGGCGCAAGCGACGCGAAGAAGGCCGCATCGCTATCGAGAGCGAGTTGCTTCGCCGACGTTGGTTTTCCTGGCTTGACAGAGCCGTCGCTCGAAGTCCGGGCCTTCGCATTCGTGCCGACCGTTTCCTTCGGAAGAGCTTTTGCCTTCGATCGCGGCTGGACCGGCCGCGGCCTCAATGTTTCGGCCGACGATTTTGCAGTAGAAGTCGGGCGATCGTCGCAAAGCATGACTGGCGCATCTGCGAGCCCGAGAACCCACGAGGCGGAAGACCGCTCCAAGGTCACCTGGTTGACCTCTCCGTCAGAACAGGACTCGCCGCCATGACACACATTCAGGAATGGAAGACTGACCTCGTAGGCTCTCTGTTCAAGCGCTCGGAGAAGTAGCTCCATTCTCTGCTGCTCCTGTGAGCTGCAGCGGCGATCAGCTTATCCGAGTGCCAGCATTGTGCATCAGAAAACCCCCGCGACTTACACGGACGCGAGATATTGAGCGTGTCCCCAGTCTCCGCCGGCATAGAATTGCTGATGATGTTCCGCCCTAGCGACGATGACCCGTCGCGCGAACGACCATTTCGACCTTGCCGCTTCACTCCACGCCCGCAGCGTGTTCAACGATTCCTCGGAGGCGATACCTTCGAGGTGTGCAGGAAGCGTGGAATCATCGAAGACTTCGTATGCGTAGGTAAGACGCTTGTAAGACTTGAGGAGTTTGGCCTGACCAAACGAGTATAAGTACAGGGATTCCCGGTACCATGAGATCTTCACTCAAAGGCTCACCTGCAATTCCTCGTGAAGTTCGCACCATTTCGAGCCTGCGGACGGTGCCCGCGAGCAGAGCGCTCGCGCTATATTGTCAAAAGCAAGGCAGTGATCGCAGACGGGCGGGCACGAAACCCTGCAAGGAGAGGAAACATCTTCAGGTGGCCTCTTTTTTTTCCCGTCCGGACTTGGCCTTGGTGGCGGAAGAAATCAAACGCACGGATGCTGGAGATGCATAAAGAGACGAAGTCGAGAGTAGAGAACAGTAGCTAGTCAGAACGAAGCGAGAAAGCCGGGAAAGATCAGGGGGGCAGGTTCGTAAGATCACGACGAGGACCGTCGTAGTCACGCAACCGGGATGGTCAGCCAGACGCCTAGTGAACCGATGTGCGTCATGCCAACGCTCAAAGACAAGCGCGACGTGTCGTTCACTGCGATGCACAGTCGGTTACGAGGGCGTCAAAGAATGTGTCTTACGAGACGCCTGAATCCACCATGTCAATATGGCGTTTCAGCCGAGAGCACAGAGCTCGTCGCTTTTGCCCAGCACCGGCAATATGGCCCGTTGGTCGGATGTTTCCGAGCTTGCTACTCCTACGCGAGTCGAGCCGCTAACTCACTCGGAAGGTCTAACTGACAGTAGGCACGAACGGGAAGTGTTTTTTCGCGCTTCGACAGGGGATCGGGATCGGATTCCATCGGGGTTCACGCTCCCCTACGAGATGCATCTGTGGCAGGTCCGTCCCGTGTACTTGCTCGCAGCGTCGTAGTACTCCCACTCGTACCCGCACCAGGTACAGCGGCACCGGCACCAGCAGTGCGCGCCGTGAGCAGGCTCTGGAAAAAGTCGGCAAGGACTTGATTGCCGCCGGCGGCGTTCCCGGCTGTCGATGTCGAAGTCGAGCCGGGTGTCGTCGGCATCGTCGTCGAGTTGGAGACGCCCGAAGCGCTTTGTTGGGAGGATCTGCGGGAAAGGAAAGCTGCAGCGGAGGAAGTCGGTGGAGAGGTAGCAGCGCCGCCGAGCTGAGGGGATCGCGCCGGCTGAGACGAGCCCGAATTCTTCTCAAGAGGCAAAGCGGTCAGTTCAGCCCATTGAACGATTTGACCGCGGCAAACAGCTTACTTGTCTCGACATGCTCGAGCGGTAGCGTTCGTCCGCTCGAACGGGTAAGCCGTTGTCCCGAGCCGATGCCCCCGCTGCCTCCCTCGCTCGCTCAAGCGTACTCGCAACAGTGGGAAGATCGAGTGTCGACCCCGCCATCGGTCCCACGCTGCTCGGCCCGAACCCGGTCGAAGACATCGAACCCGCGACAGGTTGCCGGAACGCCAATCGAGGATCCTTCGCCACTTCGGCTTGCAACACCTCGTACTGCTGTCGGAGGAAGGCCTGCTCATCTTCGGCTTGCGTCAAGCTGGACGAGGAAGCCGTGAACTACGTGTGGGTAAGCGAAAAAAAGCAAAGAGTTAGCACAGCAGGCTCCTCGCTGGGTAACCTTGATAACCACGCACCTGGTTCCGCGCCTCAAAATCGACCACAGCCGAGGCATATTCAGCTCCAAGTCCATCCGCATTTACGGGCTCTCGGACCTTTCCTGGCTCTACTTCGGTATCTCGAGCGCTCCGCTCCGCCTCAAGATCTGCCTCCCAACGCTGCCCGCACGCTTCGCAATCGAACCGTTCTCGCAAAATCTTGATCTTGCCCCAAGTGTCCCATCCGGCGGGGACGAGCACTTGATCTCGATCGACGACGTTGGCGCGATGCAAGAAGGGAAACGAGGCGCGCGCAGACTGTCGCGGAGTCGACTGCACCGGGGCGGTCCGACTGCTCGCCGCCGTCGGCGTGGGTGTGGGTGTAGTCGCGGCTAATTGTGAGGACGGATCTGGGGCGAACAAGCGGTGGAGGATGTATTGCCGCAGCTTGGCATAGGAAGCCGGGTTGGTCTGGGACGTGTAGAACACGGCGGCACCGTCTTCGCGCAGGCAGTCATTAGCTCGGTTACTACAGCAGTACCGCAAAAGAAGAAGGAAAGCTTACAACGGAGCGCGACGGTCCGGATGAGCTGTTGGACGTAGTCGAAGAGGTCTTCGGAGAATTCTCGATCGCGCTCGAGCATGCTCATTTGATCCGCCTGAGAATTTGAATACCCACGATTAGCCATGGGGAGAGCGGTCGACCCGTATGAGCAACCGCAACTCACCTTGGTGCAGACAATGACGAGTCCGAGCCCGAGGTTTTCGAGCAGCGTCCCGGTTGGCAGGGGAGCATCGGCGGCGTGCAGATTCGAGGTCGAGGTTGAGGAGGGCATCGCGCCGCTTGTCGTCGGCTCCTGGTACGCTCGGAGGGTGGCTTCCACTATAACCCGTTCCTGTGATCAGCGATAATTGACCCGGAAATCCGCCGGCCAGAAAGCGGCGGCACTCACGTCTCCGCTTGCCCTCGTCTCGCTCTTGTTCCCGCTCCTCCGCGCCGTCCTCGTCTCGACCAAGGGCAGTTTCCAGCAAGTCGATCCAGTACTCCAGCTCTTGCACGAAAGTCCACGGTCTCCGCCAGTCGAGAACGATGACGGCGAGCGAGTCGACAAGAGGGCATCTTGAGAGCGCGAGCGAGACGAGCCGGTCTCGAGCGGGTTCGGAAGTCGAGATCTGGTAGAAACCGAGTCGTCCGAGGATATCTATGAAGAAGGAACTGCGCTCAGCTGGGGAAGCAGTTTACACGACGCGGTGGGGACGAGTGCAGAGCTGGACCCAGAGAGAGCAGACTGACCTCCTTCGTCGCCGTCGTCTCGGACATCCATCACTTCGTAGCTCATCCCGAGGTCGAGTGCTTTGCCCTTGCCGGAAGGGTCCTGGTTGTCCGGCTCGAGGTGCTGAGGGAGATGTCCGTCGCTGGTTCGGAGTCGAGACACGAGCGACGACTTGCCCGCCCGCGGTGCGCCTGTGGGGGGTTCGTCTTTAGTCAGTCTGAACACCTGACTCGCCAACCAGGTCAACAGGCGCGGTAATCGCGTGCCATGTCGCGGGAGGGCGCCCGTGTTGACCGATTTCGGAGAGGAGTTGGCAGACTGACCGAGTACGATGCACTGCTTGGACTGGACTGCCTTGGTCGTCTTGACCGAGTCGAGTATAGAGCTCCACAGGTTGCCTTCGCCCGGCAAGATTACGCCGCCGTTCGCTCCCGTTGCTGCCTTTGTCGGTGAACTGGGCGGTGCGAACGAGGGTGCTGCCGCCGCACTGCCAGACGCTAGGAGCGAGCCAGAGCCAGAGCCAGAGCCAGAAGCGCTCGCAGATAGTGACATCCTCTCCGAGTGTACGCTCTGAGCGCAGAGCGGAGTGCAAGTTGAGAGAGACGTCGCTCTCCCTTTCACGCGTTGCTTCGAGCGACGCGCCCGCTCTCCCATTGCAGAACCTCGAATCCGATCTGGTGCAGCAACTCCAGATTGCACTCGATCAAACAAATGGGGCAACATCACGCCGCCCCAGTGCTCGCGTCCGGCGCCGGCAGAGTCGGCACCTTTTCCCTCTCTTGCTTTTCCCGTTCCGCCCGCGCGTCCAGGAACGCCTGGCCCTTGTTCCGGTACGGCGCATACCACGGGAACGGTTTGTCCTTGGAGAGGACGACGAGTTGGTGCGAGTGCGAGATGTAACCCTTCATCAGGCCCTGTTTTTTGAGCGAGCAATGAATGAGCAGCGGGTAAAAAGAATAGTCAGTCGTGTGGCAGCGCAAGTTGTAGTATCTCTGGACTGCGTGCGTGCGTGCGTGCGAGTGCTGACCTTGAAAATCATGTTTGCCAAGAGACATTCCGTCTCCTCCGAGTCGATGCACGACGTCCCCATCGACGTCGTCGAAAAGTGATCCTCGACGATCGGGTCCAGCGGCGGCGGCGGCGCGGCCTGAGGCTGGCCTCCCTGTAACAGATGCGCGCGCCGGTAGTGGACCCGCCACGCCGCGTTGTAATAGTTCCGGAACGTCTCGATCGGCATCCGTGCCGGTTTCGACTCGAGGATCCACCTGCCAAGAGTGTGCATGGTTTGCGAGTGTCAGCCGCACTCTCTTTGCCCGCAACTTCCCCAAGCGCCTTGCATTCCAGAAGCACACGACCTTAACCGAGAGAACCGGACGCACGCCTTTTTGAGCAACCCCCGCACGGCGGCCTCCCTCGCCCTCTCGACGACGAGGTACGTCCCGCGCTCCATCAGCCTCTTCTCGGCGAGTTCGAGTTGTCGCTCGTACGCGGGCACGTCTCCGAGTTTGATCGCGTCGATGAAGGGCCGGTACAGCGTCATGTGTCGAGACGAGCGCGAGAGGAGTTTCGGCGAGGGGAAGACGCCGCGGAGGAGCAGGAGCGGGATCAGGTAGTCGAGGATGAGCCTGGACGTCACGCGGAAACCTAGTGTCAGCTGATGCGTCTCCCTTGCTCCGCCCTCCCGCCCGCCGAGAGGCTAGAAGCGGCCGATAGCACGTAGGACGTACTCGATGTTCCGCTTCATGCGGTGATGACACTGCTCCAACGCGACCTTGAACCGCCTCTCCGCTTCGCTATAGTCCTCCCTCAAGAAGGCAAACACGGCCATGTAGTACTGGTACGTGACTTGGTGCGCGCGGGGGAACGACTCGAGCGGGGGCAGGTCGGCCGCGCCGATCCCGCGGATGATGTTTCGGCACAGCGCAGTCGAGTTCAGCTGCAGCCGACGGAGAGGTGAGTGACTTTGTGTGTGCGACGTTAACATGTCATGGCAGTAAGAGAACAGGAGGAGCTCACTTTAAAGTAAGTCTTGAAGAGCAGCGTGGCGAGATAATACGTGCCCATTTTGCGAGATGCCTGAACATCAGTCGCGCTGCCTCCGGAAGGCCCGATCCAGCGTCAACGGTCGGGCTCCACACTCGCGCGCGCAGTGCTTGTATCCGCGCTGAGCGGACAGAGGACTGACCGGTCGTTGAGGCAACAGGAGAAGCACTTTTGGAGCAGCCGGCTCGCTTCTTCCAGCTTGCCGGATTTCTGGCTGTTGGCCAGCAGCTGCTCGTCGGCCTGTGCACACCCGAAGCGCCAACAATCAGAACCGGTTCTACTTCCGAGAAGAGGGTTCATCGCTTCATGGAACGCTCGCAAAGCGAGGGGCGCGCACCCGATCGGCGACCCTGCGGAGGTCGCGGCAGACGACGTAGAGGAGCGGGAGGGCCCATCCCGTAGTTTGATCCCGGGGCTGCATGAGCCACCGATACAGCGCACTGTAGACTTTACAAGTATCAGCACGGTGCAACACTCGCGAGTTTGGGAATGTGGTCTCTCGTAACGGAGCCGGTGTCCGGACGCCGAAGGGATGGACGGACTGACGTTACGAGTTCGTGCTGCTTCTCGTAGGCGACGACGGCGTCGACGGGGTACATCTGGTGTGTCATTGGGTTCATGACGGGCTGCAATTTCAAAGTGTGAGACTGTCGGTCCTCATTCGAGGCAGGGGTGGGACGCACGTTGAGGGCGACGAGGGTCCATACGTGCAAGGTTGCGAGTTCAGAAAAAGGGGACTTTTTGTCTCCTCCGGCAGTGATGGTCCGCTTGAACTGGCCGGCATAGCTGGGAGCGTTCTGCCAGTCGCCGAGTCGGGCAGGGTCAGCCGGGATAGAACCACCCGAACCGAGATCAGCGGCCCAGACGAACCGTCTCGAGGGTCCTATCGATCCAGGCAGTTCCGCGGTCTGGCTTTGCGAGAAAGTCGAGGACCATGGGGCCATGCTTGTCGGTCAACGAGAGCAAGCTGGCGAGGGTCGCGCCGTCTTGGAACTTGGCAGCTTGGTCGATCTGGGAAGCGAACGACGCAATATGCAGCGTCGGCATTCTGGAATCCGGCAATTGCACGGTGTGCGCGTGTGTGCAACAAGGCAAACGAGATCAAGTGACGAGATCCGGAGGACGTCGAGGTGTGCTCTTTGTCTCTCTCAGTCTCTCCATAGTTCCGGCCGGTTCGGAGTCTATCGCTAGAGACACACGTGACCTACGATGGCATCGCCGCGGTCCGTCGCCGTCGCCATCATCTTTGCGTCGCCGTCTCCCTCTGCTGCTGCTGCTGCACACGACTCGCACCCCGTTGCACCCAAGCACGACGAGGAGGACGAGGGACCGACTTTCTTGCTCGTCAGTAGCAGGAAGAAGAAGAACCGCTACGTCTTCCCCAAGGGCGGCATCGAACACGGGGAGCGCTCACCCGAAGCAGCAGAGCGAGAGTCGTGGGAAGAAGGTGCGGCTCCTGCGCCCCTCCCCGCCCTTGTTGCTGCTGTTGCAGAGGGCCACGAAAACTGACTCTGTCCAATGTGTGGTGACCCTCAGCCGGACTCAAACCGGGAACCGCAAGACACTTGACCCACCTCCTCGTACTGCAAGACCCCTCCGTGCGTCTAGGACAGGAGTCGCTGGCCATGCCCTCTCGGCACGATCTTCCCCAGAAGACTGACCTGCAGGTTGGCCCTCCAACGCGAACGCACAGGCCCACATCTTGTCTCCGTCGAGCGACGTCGACTCGCCGTCCTTCGTCGCCTCCTGTCAATACTCGTTTGAACTCTTCTTCCTTCCCTCTCCTCCCAGCACGTCTGCCAAAGAGCGGATACCAAACGAGACCGAGAATCTCGCATCCTCGTCCGCCGCGTCGTCAGAGACGGCAACCGAATCCGCAGAAGCAAAAGACGGCTCGCATCAATCGTCGCACAACGCGCGGATACCCCCCTCCGACTCGGACCCGCCAGCGATCGCCACCTCGTCCCTCCCCGCCCCCTACCAATCGACGTACCTCTCCCCGACCTGGCCCGAATCGACCGAGCGGGACCGCGTCCTCGTCCGAGGCTGGCGCGCGCTCGAGAACGCCGTCTGTTGGGGTCGGAGAGAGGAGGTCATGCGCGAGGCGATTCGGCACGCAAGGCATTGGATCGAGGAGCAGGGCGAGGAGCAGCAGGAGGAGCTGGGGCGGATACCGGATGCAGAACGGCAGAGCGTCAATGTCGAGCCGGCGTGAGGACGACTGGTGGTCCCGTAGTGCTCGCGGTCCGTCCGGGCTGGCGGCGACTTGCGATTCCGCGGCAAACAGCGTACTGAGCCATGGTCTCCGAGGGGACGGCAGGCAGGCGAGAAGACAACGACGGCGAGTCCGGAGTTTCCGGCTCGTGTCTCGGCGACAAGCTGCCACCGTACCGATGTCTCGCCTCACAGAGCAACGAGCTCTCACCAAGGAACACTGTTTCCATTCCCACAAACGGATGAAGCCTTTGTCGAATGGGACAAGCTCATGCAAATACGGCGAGTCTATATATTTGGTCGGTGTTCCTCTTTGCCAAGGCTCAAAAGTTTGTGTGATCGAGAAGGCCGCAGGGCCGACGCGTGGGATTCGTGCTGCGAAGAAGATCGAGCGACAAAGGCCAGGCAGAAGGTCTGTGCTAGGAGAGCGGCGCGCTGACCTTGAGCTTCGCTCTCGCTACGAAGGAGGCCTCAAGAGGTCCGCCTATCGGCAGGTCGAGTGATGGACCGGAACGCGGGGCCGACTTCAGCACCGCGCGTCGACGCAGCTGCAAACTCTGCCCGTGCGCGTGATCATCAGCAGCTGCTGCACCCGGTCCAGATGGCGACGGGCGTGTACTATGACCAGGGGCGACTGCCCCCCATGCAGCAGCAGCAGTACCGCCAGTCGTATCAGCCGCAACAGCAGCAACCAGGCGCGATGAACCAGCGCTTCTCGAACGCCTTCATGAACCCGCCTGTGAACAATGGCCAGCCGCCCGTAGAGCAGCAGAGAGCGTACCGACAATCGAGCTATGCGCCGCCGCCTCCTGCTCCTCGTCAGCAGCAGCTCCAGCCGCCGCCGACGCAGCCGGTGCGCTACTCGCAACCACCCCAACCTTCTTCGACGACCAGAGTCGAGCGACCACCCCGGCAGGCGTCCATGTTGCTGGACCCGCAGCAGCAAAAAATGCAGATGCAGCAGTACCACTATGAGCAGCAGCAGCAGAGGCGGATGCAAGCCCAACCCCAGCAGCAGCAGACGACCCTCCGGCCGCCCGACGACCGCTTCTTTTCGTCCGTGCCCATGGCGTCCGACTTGTCGTCATCGTCGATCGCCACCAACAGCGTCGCCTCGACGTCGGCCTCTCCTCAACCTTCGGACGAGAGACGGTCGAAATTGCCCCCGCCAAAGCGACCGACCGCTCCGTTATGCGGGCCGTTCGACATGGACGACTGGACCATCACCGACTCGACCCTGCCGAGTTGCGTCTCACCGGCCGTTTTCTTGCTGTGGCAAACGTCCCCCCTCACGGGCCGAGACGCGTTCGAAACCGTGTTCGTCGACGCGCAGACTCGCAGGGTAGCGTTCGTCGCGCGCGAGTACGTCCGCGGCGCCGACGGAGTCCTGAGGAGGGGCGGCGTCGAGGACGACGAGACGCGCGACCTCAGTAGCTCGCAGTGGCACGAGTCGGACGGCGAACAAGGGTCCCCCGTCGAGCGACTCGAGTGGCTCTTATTGAGCGTCCCGTCCGCGCGCGAACGCGAGAGGGGTTCGGACCAACTCGGCAAAGTCGGACTCGTCACGAACGAGAACCTGTACCTCCCCGCCGGCAAAGTCGTGCGGTGGAAAAAGTTTTACAAAAAGTCGTTCTTTGCCGACGAAAAGGAGGAACCGACTTGGCAAGGGATCGGCGGGACAAAGTACCGATGGGTCGTCCAGCCCGGACAGGCGAGCATGTGCCATGTACGTCTCGTCTTTCCGAGGACGGTCACTTGTTTCCGAGCTCTCTTCCCGCTAACAGGTGATATCTTGTTTTTGCGAAACTGAAACAGCTGATCGACCACCGGACAAAGGAAGTGATCGTCACCGTCCGCGAGCGATCCGAAAAGCCGTACGTTCTTCTACTCGTGGTCTCCTTTCCCGCGCCCAAGGCTTACCGCGCTCGTTGGCCCTTCCGTGCGCAGGACCCAAATCGTCATCTCTGCCCTCGCCCAGCCGTCGCTGCAACCCGTCCTCCTGACCCTGCTGCACCGAACGTTCACGATCGCCGAAAAGGCACGCAACAAGGACCGACAAGCCTGGGAGGACGAAGAGGTGGTCCGGTGGTGATTCATCCTCCCCCCCTTCAACCTAATATTCCCACATTCCCCACAAACGATACCCGTTTATACACCGGTTACGACACACTCCTTCAAGACAGACATTTCCAGCTATCCCTCGCTTCCGCCTCCCGCCCCGCTAGATCGCCACTAAGTTATGACTCTGTCTCTGTTCATTTTCTCGTTCGGTTCGCGGCCGGAGGAGATGTTCCCCGGCCCTATACCCTCAGGGTGTTGTAAGACTTTTCCATGGCTTATACAGTGTCCCCTCCGTAGTCCTCCTTATTTGCCGAATCCTACAAGTTAGTTTCGTGCTTTGTTCCCGGACTTTGGCGGCGGGAAGAACCACCCTCCTGGTTCTCTCCACCACAGCGATCGGGAGCGGCCACAAGTACGACGCGTGAACAGCGACGACTACGGGGCGCTCGGTATGAGCTCTCGCGACCCAGAGCGCCCGACTCCTCGTCGTCGACTCGCTCGTCCGCCGGTTCGATCAACATCGCCCAGCGAAGCGCCCACCTCGACCAGCGCAGCTCCGGAGTCGGCAGCGGGGAGCTCGTTCCTCTTCTCGAGCCTGAGTGGCGTCTGGGCCAGCTTGAAGGCCGCCGCGGCGCTCGAAGTCGGAGGATTCGTCAAGGCTTTGAATGGTGGTGGGGCGCCTGATGAACCCGGGCACGTCGACGACCAGGCTAGCTTGGGCGACAAGAGGGGCCGCAGCGGCGAGCGGGCGAATGAATCGCAAGTTTCGAGTCTGCGCAAGAAGCGCCGCAAAGTCCGTACTGACGCCGGCGCCTCGGACTTGCTCTTCGATGGAGGTGAGCCTGCGGGACTTGCGCTTCGGCGGCGCGCTATAGCTATACTGACATGATGTGAAAGCGACCGCAGTCCCACCATTGATGCCACCTATTGCGCACTCGAGCTGGTTCGCCAAGCGGACCGACACCGGTGCTACCACGTCGGCTGCTTCGTTGCCCGTCGCCGCCACCGCCCTGCGCTCTTCGACCAGCCCGATTTCCCTTCGCAGCTCGCTGCGCTTCAGTGGTACTGCCGCGACGACGTACGAGGACGAGCTCATGCGCTCGACCATCGCCACGGCGGACGAAAGCCTCTCTTCTGCATTGGCGGCCCCTCGCACATCGGGCGACATGAAACACCGCAGGAACGCGAGCGGATCGGGCTCACAACCGCAGTTTAGCGGTTCGCAAAGCGTACGTGCCAGTTCGAGCTTTTTCGGCGGCCGCGGCGGCGCGACGATGCGCAAAGCGGTCTGGAGACCGTGGATCGTCGGGCAACAGCTCCTCGCCGTTGGCGACAATACCTCGCTCTCCTCGTTCGCCTCGCTGCTCGGCGGTCAGACTCCGCACACTTCGCTTGCGGACGAACTGGCTGCGTGTGAAGGGCAGCAACCCGACCTCATCTCGGGACAAGCCTCGCGTGGGAGACAGGAGGAGGACCGCCGCGTGGAACAGAGGAGAATCGACGCTCTCGAGGAAGAAGTACGAAAGCTGCGCAACGAGGTCAGCCTCCCGTTATACCCCCCGCTCTTGTGTCTCAATGGGCGCCTATCTGACGTTGCCGACTGTTTCTCATAGCTCTCGGTGCAGAGAGCGTTCAACTCGCCCGGTTCCGCTTTCGCCAAAGCTCCACGTGTGTCGGCCGCTCCCCCGCCGCCACCGCCGCCTCCTCCACCACCTCCCCCCGTCGGCGGCCCGCATCCGATGCTGCTCACCGCCCGCGCCAAGTTGCGCGCCACGCCCGAGCGCCCGAAACGCCGTCATTCGACAATGATGATGGGCGGCGCCGGCGTGCCGCCCTTGCTGGCGGGGCTCGACATGACCACCTTGATGAGCGAAGTAGGCGACCAACGCCGGAAGCTCCGCAAGGTCGGTTTGCCGAAGGAGAGGACGCAGGAGGAACTTCGCCGGGAGCGGGCGGCGAGTGGCACGAGCAGGAGTAGCGGGTCCGGCAAGGTCCTGCAGCGCTCACTCAAACGCAAAGCTCACGGGGACAGTGACCCGACGTGGTCCGTCACCCCGTTCACGAAGACCACGGATCTCAGGCCACACTCAGTCTCCCCAGACTCGGCGATCACCTGCGCACGCTCTTCGGTCGTTGAATCGTCCACGTTGAATACCCTGCCCACGGCGTTGACAACCTCCAGATCTGCTTCTGGCGACTCGACGGGGCTATCTGATGGCGCGGCTACCGCAACTCAGTCTTGTGACGATCTTGGTCGCGGACCGTCGAACGGACCGATCTCGTCGACCTCGCACAGCCTCGAAAAGTCGAGCAAAGATGCAGACGACGTCGATGATGCGGATTATGCTTGGGCTAAAGATGCAGGGGGCGCCAACACAGTGTCGCCTGATCCGCATCGACCGCAAACGGCTGCCGACAATCGTCCCGATCCTCGCCTACGCGCCGCGCGCGTCTCGATTACGCAGCCACCATCTCCCGCCTCGCCGTGCTCGCCGACTGCGCCCAAACGTGCCATGTCGTCTCCGATCAAGCAAGAGGACTCGACGGCCGTGCGTCGTCGTCGTCTTCGCCCCGCATCGCGGGCCGACCCACTCCCAGGCCTCGAGTTCGGATACAGCCGCCCTCTCACGCCTGGTCGTCGTCAGAAGAAGCAGCACAGAGCACATGTGACCGAGCAAGGGCAAGGTCTGCCGAGTGCGAGCTCGAGTCAAGGAACCGAACACGACGAGTCGGACCGGCCGCCTCTCTCGCCCCGTCCCAACACTGCCGCTGCGCCGCGCAGTCCACAATCGCCTCGCCCTCTTGCGAAGACCCCTCGACGCGGTCCGAGACGGGTCCGCTTGACCCACATCGAAGCGTCGTCGAACGCTCCGGCAGACGCGGCGTTGGAGGAGGAACTGGTGGCGGAAGCGGAGGCTACCTTGACGGGACGGGGCGAACGCGCTCCGGATCCCAACAGGGTCTTTGGACGTGCTTGAGTATGCGGCACTGAGAATGCTGGACGTGTCTCTCCTATGTACTTGCTTCCTTGTCCTTCTCCCCTCTGGCCATATCCTGCTCATTCATAACCGTCCACGCATTATTTTCTTGCCTGTTGATCTTGTGCCCGACTGTCTCTATATTTTCGGTATTCTTACGTCTCTGTTCCCTCGTGCAATATCTCGCTTGAATTGCTTTCGATTTGACGTCGGCGGTCGAGATGTCAGCAAGGGCAAAGCGACTCGCGAAAGGTCAACCTTGTCATCCTCCACTCACTGCGCCCATCGCGTGCAAGCCAGATACGCCGTAGAACCGTAGCGCAGACTTTCCCTGCGCCCCTCTTTAGCCCCCTACAGCCACAGACCTCGCACAGAGCCCCCGCTCCCACTCGACGATGACGGAGGCGATGAATGTCGACGCCTCGCTCGACGAGTCGCTGTACTCGCGCCAGCTGTGAGTGTGCGGGACTAGCCTGCATAGACTGATCCATTCTGACTATACCCGCTCTCCCCTTGCAGCTATGTCCTCGGTCATGAGGGTCAGTGGAACCCTTCGCTCAGGCTCCACCTGCATCGGAACCTCGTCCCAGGGCTGACCTCGCTATGCTCTCCGTGACACAGCCATGAAGCGCATGGCCGCTTCCGACGTACTCGTCATCGGCCTCTCGGGCCTCGGCGTCGAGATCGCCAAAAACATTTGCCTCGCTGGTGTAAAGTCGGTCACCCTCTCGGACCCGACCCCGGTCACCTTGCCCGATCTCGGCACCCAGTTCTTCCTCCGCGAGGAAGATGTCGGTCAGCGCCGAGACGAGGCGACGCGTCCCCGTCTCGCCGAGTTGAACGCCTACACTCCCGTCTCGGTGCTCGGAGAGTTTTCGCTCGAGGCCGTCAAGCGCTTCACCGTTGTCGTCATGACCCAGGGCTCGACCGAGGAGCAGCTCAAGCTGAACGACTTTACCCACGCAAACGGCATCAAGTTTATTGCCGCCGAGACCGCTGGCCTGTTCGGGTCGGCGTTCTGCGACTTTGGCGAGCAGTTCCCCGTCGTCGACCCGACCGGCGAGAACCCCTTGTCCGGCATGGTGGTCGAGATCGAAGAGGCTGAAGACGCGCTCGTCACTTGCCTCGACGAGACGCGACACGGCCTCGAGGACGGTGACTACGTTCGCTTCAGCGAGGTAGAGGGAATGAACATCAATTCCGATGGCGTCGAAGGCGCGAGGAAGGTCACCGTTGTCGGCAAGTACCCTTCTTCGCGGCTCCAGCACCAGCAAAACAATAAACTGACATTAAATCCGTCGCTAGGCCCGTACACTTTCAGGATCGGCGACACGCGTGGACTCGGGCAGTACAAGCGTGGCGGCTGGTTCCACCAGGTCAAGATGCCCAAGCTCCTCGACTTTGTATGTTGCTTTCGCTCTCAAGGCCACCCTGTCCTCCCTCGAGACTGACCATGTGTCCTTCATAGAAACCTCTCCGCGAGTCGATCACCGCTCCGGAGTTCCTCCTGACCGACTTTGGCAAGTTCGACCGCCCGCCTACGCTGCACATCGGTTTCCAGGCTCTCTCGGCTTTCCGCGCCCAGCAGAACCGCTTGCCGAAGCCCAGGAGTGCCGACGACGCGGCGACCTTTGTCCAGCTCGCAAAGGACATTGCCGCCCAGGCCAAGTTTGAGGGAGACCTCAACGAGATGGTTCTCCAGGAGCTCGCGTTCCAGGCGTCGGGTAACCTGTCGCCCGTGAACGGCGTTATCGGAGGCTTTGTCGCGCAGGAGGTGCTCAAGGCTTGCTCGGGCAAGTTCTCGCCGCTGTTCCAGCACCTGTACTACGACGCGCTCGAGGCACTCCCGACCGAACTCCCGACTGAGGAGGACTGCGCTCCGTCGAACCCGCCCGCGCGTCACGATGGACAGGTCGCCGTCTTTGGTCGCAAGTTCCAGCAAAAGATTGAGAACAACCGTCAGTTCCTCGTCGGGTCGGGCGCGATCGGCTGCGAGATGCTCAAGAACTGGTCGATGATGGGCCTCGCGACGGGCGAGAAGGGCCACGTCTACGTGACCGACCTTGACACGATCGAGAAGAGTAACCTGAACCGTCAGTTCTTGTTCCGGCCGAAGGACGTCGGCTCGTTCAAGAGTGAAGCGGCGAGGCGTGCCGTCACCGAGATGAACCCGGGTCTCGAGGGCAAGATCGAGATCTTCAAGCTCGCCGTCGGACCCGACACCGAGAGTGAGTGTGGCCGTGGCCTTTGAGTACGGACGATGTCGACCGGGCTGACGATTCCGTGATGGATCACCAGACACGTTCGGAGACTCGTTCTTCGACAGCATCGACTGCGTCACCAACGCGCTCGACAACGTCGCTGCCCGTGAGTCTCGACTGGGTCATTTCGTGCCTGGGAGATTGAGACTGACAGTCTCGCTCGTCCCCGCCTTCTTGCAGGCCAATACATGGACCAGCGCTGCGTCTACTACGAGAAGCCGCTTCTCGAGTCTGGCACGCTCGGCACGAAAGGAAACGTCCAGGTTGTCCTGCCGCACGTGACCGAGTCGTACTCGTCGTCGCAGGACCCGCCCGAGAAGAGCCACCCGAGCTGCACCATTAAGAACTTCCCCAACCAGATCGAGCACACCATCGCGGTAAGCCTCCTGCCTTCCCCGCGTGGCCTGTCAAGAGCAGGCTGTCTGACCCCGTCCTGCGCCATCTTGCAGTGGGCGAAGGAGCGCTTCGAGGAGTACTTTGAAAAGCCGGCCGAGGTGGTCAACTCGTACCTCTCGCAGCCGAACTTCATCGAAGCCGCGAAGCAGTCGGGCGAGACGTCGCAGCTGCTCAAGATCAAGAGCTACCTCGTCGACCACAAGCCGCTCGGCTTCGACGAGTGCATCGCTTGGGCTCGCGAGCAGTTCGAGGTCGAGTTCTCCAACGAGATCAAGCAGCTCCTGTTCTCCTTGCCGAAAGACCTTGTATGTGTCCCTCAAGTCGTCAAGGTCGAAGATGAGTGCGTGCTGACCACTTTTCGTGCAAAACAGCTCACGAAGGAAGGCACGCCGTTCTGGTCTGGCCCGAAGCGCGCCCCAGACGCTTTGCAGTTTGACATCAACAATGTTCGTCGCAACCAGCTTCCACAGAGAGGTACACCATGCTGACGCTTCTGACTTCACACAGCCCATCCACATGGATTTCATCGTCGCTGCCGCCAACCTTCACGCCTACAACTACGGCTTGAAGGGAGAGACGAACCCGGAGGTGTTCAAGAAGGTGCTCGCTCAGGTCCACCTCCCTGAATTCGTCCCGAAGTCGGGCGTTCAGGTCCAGATCAAGGACGACGAGCCGGTCGCCAACGACAAGGACGCTGCTCCCGCGGCCGACGCCGACGACCTCTCGACTATCGCCGCCTCGCTGCCGCAGCCGTCAAGTCTGGCCGGCTACCGCATGGTTCCTGCGCAGTTCGAGAAAGACGACGACACCAACCACCACATTGACTTTATCACTGCTGCATGTGAGTGGGCGCTGGCCAGTCAAAGCCGTGGCGCTGGAACTGACGTGGACGATTTTTGGCAGCCAACTGCCGCGCGCTCAACTACGGCATCAAGACGGCCGACCGCCACACCACGAAGGGTGTTGCTGGCAAGATCATCCCCGCTCTCGCCACTACCACGGCATGCGTTGCTGCTCTCGTCAACATTGAGCTCTACAAGGTGAAACTCGGTGCTGGGCTGGGCCCTCCTTGCTGATCTACCCGTCACTGACGTTTCTTCCATATCACTATAGCTCATTGATGGCAAGACCGACATTGAAAAGTACCACAACGCCTTCATCAACCTGGCGTTGCCGTTGTTTGCGTTCTCGAACCCGATTGCCGCGCAGAAGATGAAGGTGCGCATCCTCGCCTCATTCGCACGTTAACGGTGAACGGTACACTCACACGATGCTTTTGTGCAGTACCGCGACACCGAGTTCACCCTCTGGGACCGGTATGTCGATTTTGCTTTCCGCGCGGGACTTTCGGAGTGACTGACAAGAAATGTCTTTGCAGCTTCTTCATCGAGGGCGACTTGACCCTGCAAGAGCTCATCAAGCACTTTGAGGAGAAGTACCGTCTCGAGATCTCGATGCTCTCCAGTGGTGTCTCGATGCTGTACAGCGGGTGCGTTGGATCTCCCGCTTTTGCTGGGTCGGAAAACAAAGGCTGACTGTGCGTGCTGCCGCAGGTTCATGCCGAAGAAGAAGCTCGAAGAGCGTCTCAAAATGCCGTAAGTACCGTAGCTCTCTTCGTTCTTCTCCACGACCGAATAATGGTCTGACTGTTGAACTCCTCGCAGGCTGTCTACCCTCGTCGAGACCGTGTCCAAGTCAGTACCCCGCCTTCCGCCCTCTGCTCTGGGCATTCCCCGAGTCTCCAATACGGCCATCGAGTACTAACATGTCTGTTCCGCAGGAAACCGATCCCGAGTCACGTCCGCGACATCGTGTTCGAAATCATGGTCAACGACATGGACACGGACGAGGATGTCGAGGCGAGTCTGAGCGTTCGCGCATCTCCCTCTCGGACACTTGTACTGACGGCTGTATCGGCTTTCGCAGGTTCCGTATCTGAAGGTTCGCGTTCGATAGATGTTTCAGCAAGCGAGCCGATTATCATCAGACATCGTCGCATACCCATCCACGTGCAAAGCAGTTCTATCTCTGCTGCTGCGCAGATGTATATTGAGCGTACGCGCCGGTGGAAGGACCTCACAAGCGTCGCTTGATGCGTTCGATGAGAAATTTCGAGCAAAGTCGTGGCTTTAGCTTTTCTTCCCTTCAGGGCTGGTCTGCGCTCCGCCGTTCCGTCACTTGGCAATCTCTTTGCACGCGCTTCCTCAGCGCCTAAACAGAAGTATGCAAAGTAGCATGGGTCGGAGACGGGAGCGCTGCAGGGAGCGTTTGCGAATTCCGCTTCCTTTTCGCCTTTGACCACCTTCGCATCTGTTGGACGCATTCACGCGCACACATCGCACTCTCCACGTGAACGAGTAGCATCAGAGCAAGCACTGGTCACGCTCGGGCACATTTATCCAATCTTCAAGAAGCGGCGGCGGCGGTTCCCAAGTTCGAACTCGCTTCTCTCGAGAAACCCGCTAGGCTCTACGAGCGCTGCTACACGCTGAACGACACCACTACAACCTTTGAAGATAGCTTGTCGTGCTAGCGTGGCGCACTATGGTGATTCGCCGCGTTCTCCTCGACGCTTTCGGCACGCTCTTCTCGCCGCGTGAGCCGGTGAACGTCCAATATGTTCGTCGCGAAGCTACCTACTCTCGCATCTAAGGATAAACTGCTCACTCGTGCACGCCATGCGCAGACCAAGGTCGCGCGCAGCTTCGGACTCACTGTCGAAGAGGCAGCTGTAAAATCCGCATTCAAACAAGGTGACTAAATTCATAACACCGTGCCATTAGAGACTGAGCTCGCTGACACGCTCTCTCTTCAGCTTTCAAGCACTGGGCCGCGGCGCACCCTTTGTATGGGAAGCGGAGCACACCGCCGCTGGACCCGTCCGATTGGTGGCGCGGTGTCATTCTCGACACTTTCCGGAACGCGGGTGTGGCCGAGCAGCGTACGAGTGCCTTCTTTCCGAGTTGAAAGCGGTGCCTTGTACTGACCCGCCGTTCGTCGCCTTACAGGTCTCGCACCGGTCTCTGACGAACTCTCGAATTCACTCGTCCGGCGGTTTTGGGGCGCGGAGGGTTACGAGCTGCATGAAGAGGTCGACAACTTCTTGCGGCGACTGCACGTTCTTGCCTCCCCTTCATCGAACGACTCTGGAACAGGCTCGTCCTCCTTGCAGAGATTTCCATCACCTGTGGTTATCAGCAATACGGATCCTGCCGTTCTCAAGATCCTCGACTCGCTCGGCGTCACGGAATCGACGTTTACCCCTCACGCAGCAGGGATTCGACACGATCAGATCTTTACCACTTGGCTTTTGGAAGAGGACAAGAAGGATGTGCGTTTCTGGGAGGAGGTCCTGCGACGACTTCGGAGCGAGACAGGAGAGGAGCGCTTGGATCCGGGCGAGGTCCTGGTCGTCGGCGATGAGCTCGTCTCGTGAGTGTATTCAAACAGCGGTGACTAGCGAGTGCACTTTGGTGTGCTTCTGATGCTGATTATGCCGCAACCCCGCTGGCGACGCGACCACTTGCAGCGACTACGAAACACCTCGCCGCGCCGGCTTCCGCACCCTGCTCCTTCGCCGGAGCTCGCCCAACGGCGAACATGCTCGCGCGAGCTACGAGGACGAGAAGGATGGACCGGCCGTCGTCGAGACCGTGCAGGACTTGCTTCAGGTTCTCGAACTCGTGCAGCGAGAAAACTCTTGATTTCCCGCCTAACATTGCAGCAACCAGGCTTTCAGACCAGGAACCGTGCATATCAGCGAGATGGAGGAGTCGTTCAGCTCGTGTATTCTGACGATCTGGCTGCGCATGTACATGCGTTGCGCTCCAAACGAGATTGCCTGAGATAGCGCCGGACGATGTATGCTCGCTTTTGTCGTCGCGCTGCCGACAAGGTGTACTAGGATAAACAGCAACAACGGCTTCACGGAAGGAGCCCTATGACAATGAACTTCAAGACTATGCTTTGCTGTGCAGCGGCGAGAAATGGCCCAGAAGCTGCGAAATGGAGAGCTGCACCGGCAGCTTGGGCGGCGTCAGTCCGAGCGCGCCGCAAGATCGACCTCGCGAGCGCCGGCGCGACTCTCTTTCTTTCTCCTTAACGCATAAACCACGGCCCCTACAAAAAGCACGTGGCCTTGTAGACGGACCATGCACGGGCGAGCTCTTTACGGGGCTTTCCCGTGCATGCAGTCTGTCCATGACGCCCTGCCACGCCGTCTTGACGGGTCGGAGAACGGACAAATTTCACGGAGGGACTTGGGTGCGGCGCTTTCAACAGCCCGGGCGTCGCTACGGCGTGCGCCTGTGTGCGTGGGAGGGTCGCAATGTCTCGTCGGACATGCCATCGTTTGGCTCGGGGCTGGGATGGGACAAGGGGACGCCTGCAGTACCGAGTCGAGGGGGATCGGTCTCTCGCCCTTCCCGAGTGTAGCTGTAGTCTAGCTCGAGCAGCAATCAAGTCCATGTCGCTAGCAGTCATCAGATGAACTCTTGGCGTGCGCTTGTCTATATGCTCGTGAGGACAAAGAGCGACTCGACGTCCATTCTGCTTTTGATCGCCCAACATTGCTCCGCCGCTGCGACGGCCGTCCAGCGCGGGCGGGATGAATTTCTCTAGCCTGCTGAACCCAGCACAGAATGGCCTGCCTGCGCCAGATCCAGCTGCAGGCGATGGCGACGCTGCGTCGAGTGAACCGGTCGCCTCCTCGTCGCGCATGTCGTTCGCGTTCCTCGACTCGGCCGCGTCCAGGCCCATGACGCCCGTCTTTGCCAGTACGGGATCGCCAGTACCGCCGCCGGGTGGCTTTGGCGGAGCGGCGCCGTCAGCGTTCGAACTGCACCAGCAATCTCATCCAATGTCAATCCATCCGTACAACTGGTTCGCGGCCGGGTTCGATCCGAGGCTGTTGACAGTCCAGCCGCAGATGCTCGTCGACCCTGCCGCGCTGTTGCAGCCGCAGCCCTACCCGCAGCCGATGCAGATGGATCAAGACGCGGGCGGCGGCATCGTTGCTGACTCGGACGACGAGAGTTCTCGGAAACCGCTCATCAACGGCTCACATGCCCGCGCTACGCCGATCAAGGCAGAGGATGACTCGGAAGTCGATATCATGAGTGCAGGAGACGAGACCGCCACCCTCGCTGCGCTCAAGGTGAGCTCCCCCACCAATCCTCTCCGTCGACTTCTTGCTGTCGGCAAAGGTTGACATTGGGTGCACGACTCTCTTGCAGGCACAGGCGCGCGCATCTCCGGCGCCGAAACCGCGCAGCAAGAGCTCAGCCGCCAAGGGCAAGTCTCGCTCGGCGCACCTCGCATCCTCCGTTGCCGGATCGCCCGCTCCTTCACCCGGCCCGTCGAGCCTTGCGAACGAGGTCCACGCAGAGTCCTCTCCGGCCCCGTCCGCCGTCGCCGAAGCGCCCATAGAGCCAGAAGCCCCCGACTATTCTTTCCTTCCCGATATGGCCCCGAACGAGTACCATCATCCTCGCCTCGCCCCTTCATTCCCGCGACCTCGACTCGCGCCCGCGTTCGAAGCCTACGTCCCGCCTCGGAGGTCTCGCTTCGGTGCGGATGCGAACGACAGCTCTTCGAGTGACGAGGATGAGGACGACGTGAAACGCCGCGAGCAGCGACGGAAAGCGCAGGCTGCCGCCGCGCGAGAAAGGCGGCTCAAGGCGGCGAAAAGGGGGGCTGGCGGAGGAGCCGAGGAAGAGGATGACCGCTTGTACTGCATCTGTCAGACTCTATACGATCCCGAGGTAAGTGGTTGCGGAACTAGGAAAATGGTATGCAGGTACTGATTTCGATCCTTCGTTTTTACAGCGCATGATGATCGCCTGCGACCGGTTTGTCTGTCTATCCGCAGCACGCATGGCATCTATCACTGACCTCGTCACAACGACAGCTGCGAGGAATGGTATCACACCGACTGCGTCCAAATTGACGAGGATCGGGTCGAACTCGTCGACCTCTTCATCTGTCCGAACTGCCAATCGAGTGAGCACTGCCCGCCTACTGTTCGAACGCTTTGCTCGGACACTGATGTCGTGGATTGCGCCCGGCATCAGATTCTTTCAACCGCACGACGTGGAAGAGCTGCTGTGCCCGTCCGACTTGTCGACACCCGGCAGTTCCACTCTCCAAGTACTGCTCCGACTATTGCGGCGTCGCGGTCGCTGCCGCTCGCCTCTCTCTCCTCGAAGTTGACGCCGAGATCGATCCGGTCGACTTCTGGGACCTCGTCAAGGGTGCGACTCGGCGGGAAGCCCACGTGGTTGAAGCCGTCGCAGGCGGCGAGGATAACCCGCAGTCGCTGCAGGCAAAATCGCATGCCCGGCAAGACCTTGCCGATGCTCGTTTGCGCGAAAAGATCCTGGCGAGGATGTCGGAAGCGACTCGGATCCGGACCGGACTCGAAGCGGCGATCCGGCTGGTCGAGCAGCGACTCGCATACTTGCGCGTCGCGATCCGGCGGTGGGAAACGCTCTGTCAGGCGACTGCCGACGAGATGATCAGCGCTGGGATTGATCTCGAAGAGGCAGCGGGGCAAAAAGGCGGAGGAGGTGGTCGGAAGAGTCGCGGCAAACGGAGCGGACAGTCGAAGAAGAAGGGCCCCGTCGCCGCGACCAGTCTGCCCGACGCGCAGTGCGGGTTCGACGTTCGGCTCGTGTTTGACGACAAGGACTGGCAGGCGACGATTGGGACAGAGCCGATCCGGTCGATGCTGGCGGCGCAGGCGGACGGTGACGAAGTTCGACTGGTCGAACTCGTCAAGGGGGACATGGAGGGGGTTTGCCTCGAGACGAGGAAGCGATGCGACCGGCATCAAGGGTGGCAGAAGATCCGCGAGGCAGACTTTGCCGTCGAGAAAGCAGTTCTGGTGAGTCCTTTTGCCGTCCTTGCTCTGGGTGGTCAAAAAGGCAGCCAACTGACATTTGTTCGACGTTGTCTTTGATTCGCAGTCTCGTCGACTCGAGCGGCTGAGCTTGCTGAGCGATTCGCTCTCGACGAGGCTGACGCAGCACGACGAGACGGTCGCCTTCCGGCTCGCGAACCGCTCGCGGACCTGCCCTCCGGAGAAGCTGATCGACGTCGAAGATTTCATGCTCGATCGCCAGGAAGAGTTGGAGGAGCAGAAAGCTGCCCGACCTTTACGCGCACGGCGGGAGGAGCGCAGTCCGAGCCTGCACGCCACTAACAACGGCGGAGGCCGTCACGTCGCCGCCGCCGAGAAGCTTTCGACGACCACCCACGGCGGGCAGGCGGCTCGCAGTCGTGGCGCATCTACGACGTCTCACGAATCGACGCCAGCTCCGGCAACTGGGGCAGGAGGAGCCAACAAGGCAGGAGGAGACGCGCCCCTCACCCCAGGGGACGATGTCCCGGACGAGCTCCTCCCGTACTTGAGTCGGGCTGCACAGGCGCGGATCAAAGCGCAGCGAGAGCGAACCGCGCGCGCGGCATGAAAACCTTGACACCCATACTCTCTACGGACTGCGTCCTGTACGCAAATGTGAGCTCAAATGTCGGCGAGTTTTTCTGATGTCCTGAGTGCGGGCAAAGCCGGGACGCCGGTTGCGAGGCGCGCGGAGGCGGCGTTTTCTGGGAGGCGCACTGGCGCGTCCTGGCTTCAAGTCTTGCTATCCCAAGGAAGGAAAGGGCGTTCGGGCAATCGAGTCGAACTAGCCGAGGCTATACGCCGATTGCCGGAGATGAGAAGTTTTTTTTTTCTTCGACGACGAGAGAAGCGCGAACGAGACGCCCACGAGGAGGGCTCTCGCTTCCGCCCGCACAACCGCGCATCTTGCACTGATTCTGATCAGTGCAGAGCAGCCGTCGCTCGCTGTGTAATCGACTGGCCGAGCCTGCTCGAGCTTGTCCGCGAATTGCTGCTATGGCCCAGCCGATCGATGCCGAAGTTGCGGCAGAGCAAGTCAACGACCGCCTGCAGAACGGCGACCTCGGTGAGCCTGGGCGGGCACTCGGAGGACTGTATACGAGTGGATCCTGTGCTGACCATGCGCTCGATCGCCGCCCTGCCCGCTTACGCCGACCTGTCGCTCTTTCCTTGCCTTCACTCGACCTCGAACACCTTTCCTCGGCCTACTCTCCCTCGACTCGACGCGCCGACCTGGTTCTACATCGGGGGAACAGCTGCCGAGGAGGCTGCTGCTGCCGCTGCCGCTGCTGCGTCCGTCGAGGTGACGCTGCTCATCCCGACCCAGTCCTTCATCGCGCTCGGCGCTCAGCCGGCCAAGACGACGTCGGACGGGTTCCTCGAGCTCCCGCTCCCGGTCGCCCTGACCGATGCCGTGCACGACTTGCGCGCCATCATCACCGACGCCCCGGAAGGGTTCTGGCTCGGCGCCTTCTCCCTCGCGCCGTACTTCGCCGAAGAGATCGCCGCCAACGGCGCCGCCGGGGAAGGTCAGGAGAAGAGCTATGGCGAGTGGCAGAAGCTCTCGCCGCCTCCGCGCAAGGACCTCGTGCCGGGAGAGGTCGACGCCGAGTCTTGGAGCCTGAACGAGCACGGCGTGCTCGGCGACTTTTCCGACTTGACCGCCGTCTTTGGAGGCAATGCGGCCAAGTGGGAGGGCAAGAAGCGGGCGCTCAAGGTTACTCTGAGTGCGCCAAGAAGTCTTTCGGAACTTGGTCAGGAGCCGCTCAAGCTGACACTCGTCTCGGGACGACAGCGCCGTTCTCCGCCGCCTCGATGCACATGCACCTTCTCAAGGTCCGGGACGTTCTCTTCTCCTCGCTGCCGCCCTTTGCCTCGACCACTAGCTCTTACGACCCGACGGCATTCTCGATTGGAGCTGGTACCAGTCTCTATGCCTCGGTCGCAGGATCGGTCGAGTCGTCGGCCCCCACTTCCGCCGCCGCCCCGGTTGCAGAGGACGCTGCAGAGGAGAAAAGTCTGTCCCACCTTCTGCGCTGCTCGCGCGTAGAGAGCCAGATCCTGACATCTTTTTGGATAGCAGCGGTCGCCAACGGCAAGGGAAAGAAGGGCAAGGCTACCAAAAAGTCGGCGGAGCCGGTCGAGGAAACTCCCGCTCCTGCCCCTGCACCGGCGCAGCAAAGCGGCCCGCACGCGTTCACCGACTTCAAGGTTGAGTCTTTGTCTGCGGACGACTTTGTCTCGCAGCTGTCGAGCGCGACCACGTCGCCTAGCTACCCTTGCATTCGTGCCCTTGCCGTCTCGCCTTGGAGTCCGCCGCCTCATCCGCGCCGCATGCGCGGAGAGCTCATCTACGTCACTGTCCAGACCCTCGAGAGCGAGCAGTTTACGATCACCGGCGCGATCAACGGATTCTGGATCTCCAAGACGACGAACTCGACGTTTGACCCTTCGCCGCGAGCGATCTTGCCTAAGGGTGTCCGACCCGGACCGTACCACTCCCTGTTCGAATTGCTGGCCGACATCTCCCCGACGTTCCGCAAGAACCTCAGCCCGCTGATCGCGCGCTCGTCGCGCAGCGACCTGACGCAGTCGGAGCTTGTTGCGTCGCTCGCGATCACGCACACCCAGCCTCCCGCACCCTTCCTTGTCAAGTCGCCAACGCACGTCGCCGACCCGTTCCGCACGCAGGCTGCTTACCTCATTACGTCGTCGACGACGGCCGAGCAGCTGCCCGCCGCTCGCGACTGGAACGACGAGTTCGGCCAGTTCTACGACCTCCCGCGCTCGACCGTCAATGACCGTCTTTTCCGCGAGCGATTGATTTGCCGCACCCAGGCCGACTTTGTCGCGGCCGCGACCCGCGGAGCCATGGCCATCGCTCGCGGCGACGTTGCGCCCCTCAACCCGAACGAGCCTGCCGCCGCGCACACCTACATTCACAACAACCTTCTCTACACCAAGGCGGAGGATGCAGCCGGTATGTATGCTCACGTCGGTGGTGACGAGGCCAGCCGTTACGCCGCCGGCAAGGACCTGCGCGGTATCGAGATCCTCGAGCGTCTCGACATCGACGGCCTCAGCGTCATGCAGACCGTCCTCGTCGACTTCCTCGGACAACGCTGGATCGCCCAGAGCCTCATTCCCGGCCTTTTTAAGACCGCGCGCGAAGGCGAAGGCGAGGTTGCGCTCGCTTCGGACGGCGAGATGGTGGTCTACCCTGCCGGTTACGAGAAGGCCAAGGAGGCGGCTCAGGCTGCCAAGGAGAACGACAAGGCGTTCCCGTCCGAGGAGACCCCGAACAAGGACGACTACCCTCCGACCGCGTCGTTCCGTATCGTCTACGGTGCTGCCAGCCCCGAGAAGCCGGACGAGAAGGTTCGCGCCGCGGCCTACTTCCACGAGACGCTGGCCAAGCCGGTCGCGAAGCAGATGCGGTTCGCCGAGCACACGGTCAAGGCCGCGGACGGCAAGGTCACCAAGCTCTACACGTCGACCGACATGCACGGCATCGCGGCTCCGGACGGCCGAAGCTACTTTATCGACTGCTGTGAGCCACGCTTTCAGGACCCGCTCGATTGCGTGTTTGATCTGGCTGATACCCGTTCGTGCTGCAGTCCGCATGCAATGCGTCGACGTCGAGTTCAAGGAGAAGAACTTGACCAAGGAGGATGGTATCGAGGAGGCTTACCCGCATCGCCTTGTTCTCCTGCGACCGGAGCTGCTCGAGGCATACCGCGAATCAAAGCTCGACGCGTGGCTCAAGGAGCAGGTCAAGGCCACGCAAGAAAAGGTCGCAAAGGAGCAGCAATCGATCGAGGCCGAGCTGAAGGAAGCCGCTTCGACCGAGGGCGACAAAGCTGCCGATTCGGCCAAGCCTGCTGCCCCGACTACGTCCGTCATCAACGCCGAGGACTTTGTCCTGAACTACAACCCGGACGCGTTCGTCGAGCGCAAGGATTCCGAGAGCGGCAAGGACCTCGTCATCTACGACCCGGAGGACGAGACCACGCAGAACGTCCGCCTCGCCAGCCGATACTTGCGCGAGGTCGTCCTGCACGAGTTCCTTACGGAAGCCGTCGCCACGCCGTTCCTCGCCACCGACGGATTCCTGATCACGCGCACTTTGCACCGCAAGGGTATCAACATGCGGTACCTCGGCCTGTTGGCTGCCAAGATCGAGACGGAAGGCGACAAGGTCGAGCTCGGCAAGGCGACGAGCAAGGAGGAGGCAGCTTTCACGCTGCAGCTGCTGCGTCAGAACCTGCTGCACGAGATGGTCATCCGCGCCGCGAAGCACATCGTCAACCGCCACCTTCGCTCTGCCGGCCCGTACGACGCCGCCGGTATCGTCTCGCACCTCTACAACTGCCTCCTCGGCAGTGCCTACAACGCCTCGCCCGTCGCCGAGACCCTTGATCTCCCGTGCGACACTGCGCGCGAGTGGGACTCGGTTACGCCCGCATCTCTCCGCGACGAGATCCGCCGCGAAGTCGCCGCTCGCTTCCGTTATACCCTGCCCGAGACTTGGTTCGAGGAGCACATGCTCAAGAACAAGGTACTCCGCGAGCTGTCTCTTCGCGTCGGTGTCCAGCTCTCTGCGCGCAAGTACGACTTCGTCGCCTCTCGCACCGCCGATGCCGCCGCGCCCGCGCAAGCTCAGCAGGCAAACGGCGCCGCTCCTGTCGAGGCAGAGACCGGCGCGTCGTCCTCCTCAAAGAAGGGCAAGAAGGGGAAGAAGGGCAAGAACGCCGCTCCAGAGCCGGTCAAGCCGAAGGGCGAGCCGACAACCTTCTACTCGGCCGATGTACTCAATGTTGCCCCGGTGATCAAAGCCACGCAGCACCGCAGCGCACTCGTCGAGGACATGTTCTACCAGGGTCAGCGGGCGATCCACGAGAACCAGGCCGAGATCGGCGAGGCCCTCGTCAACGATGCTCTCCACCTCTGCGAGCAGATCTACGGAGCTGTCCACCCCGAAGCAGCGGACAAGTACCACGCGCTCGGCATCATGTGGCACAACATCGCGCAGCGCATCATCCGCACCCTGCGGACTCACGAGGCTGCGGAGCAGACTCTGCGCGAGCTTCCCGCGCCAGAGCGAGAACAGTACGAGAAGCAAGTCTCGGAACTCCTCATGCCGGACGCGGAGGGCGCGCGCGCCGAGGTCGAGGCCTACTTGCAGCAGGCTGTCCGCCTCGTTCGCCAGTCGATCGTCATCTCGGAACGGACACACGGAGTCGACTCTGCCGACGCCATCACCCAGTACAGCGACCTCGGTCTGTTGGAGCAGCAGGCAGGCAACATCGCGGTCGGGCTCCAGCTGACGCGCCACGCCATGGACCTGCACGTCTTCACTTACGGCCCGAAGCACCCTCAACTGCACACTCTCCTGGTGAGTCGTATCCCTCGCGACATTCTCGGTGCCGCGTACTAACGAGAGTGCTTAATTTTTCAACAGAGCAATGCGGCCGCCATGGTGCAGACGCGCAACGGTGTCGCTGCCGCTCTCCCGTTGCACCTCGAGAACCGCAAGCTCGCCGAGCTGATCTACGGCGCCGACTCGGTGGCGGTCGGACAGGCCGAGCACATCCTCGGTCAGACGTACGTGATGCTGCAGGACATCGGTGCCGCGCACACGCACATCCAGCTCGCCCGCGACATCCTCTTGAAGCACCTCGGTGAGGACGCCCAGGAGGTCAAGGAGGCGACTCAGTTCATCCGTCTCGTCGAGGCGACCGTCGCCCGTGACGCGCAGGAGCAGCAGGCCGTGCGCGAGCAGGCTCGTGCTGCCCAGGCGGCCGCTAGCGCTGCGACTGCCACAGGTCGCGGTCGCTTAAACGGCTTGTCCCGCGTCGCCGCTGGCAAGCGCGCCGCCATCAACGGCGCGTCTGCCGCGGCCGCATTGTCGACGCCGCAGCCTCCGCGCACGCACGGCGAGAAGGTGAGCGTCCCTGACCGCCTCACGGGAAAACGAGCTCTTCACGCTGACCCTCTTCCACTCGTCGCAGGCTGATCTGAGTGTCGATGCTCTCGTCGACTACATCCAGGGTTCTTCCTCGTCTCGCAAGTCTCGCAAGAGCAAGGCCTGAATGATTCATTCACGATCCCCTGGCTCGCATCGCATTCGCATCGCATCTCTCGTTAATCCCGGTCTTGTATCATCATCTCTATATTCCGGTCAACCCCTTCGCAGTCCTCGCAACTCCTCTCGTCACCTCCCGTGGACCTGGTGCGCTAGAGACCTTGTTCGATCATCCTCACCACTCTCTCCGATTCTCTTGACTCAAAAGAAGCTTCGTGTCGAAGCACAAATGCACATCCGGACGCAATAAATTTCAGTCTCGCTTGATGGCCTACAGACCTCTCCTGAGTTACTTTACTCGAGGAAGCGATGCCGAGCGAGCATCAGCACGGAACCTCGGCCTCCGCATCCTTGGTGCGCCAAGTTCGGGGTGGCGGAGCAGAGCGCGCCCCTTTCTGCTTCCTTTCCCACCCTCGAATGGTGCTCCTTCACAAGCTTCGGCCGCTCTCGGAGATCGCTGACCCCGCTTGTATGCCGCATTGCGGTGCGCTCACACCGCCCGGTCGCGGCGCCGCAAGCGTCAATTTATCACGTGTTTGCGACTCGACTTGGCGCCTCGCTTGCCGTCTGCCGTTCGGCCTCAAAGGCGCTCCTTCAGATGCTATACCCATCGGAACGACCATCGAGTGAAGGGCTGCGCTACAGCACTGCCTTTGCGCACACTCCTCGTGGAGCCTCCGGTCTGCCGTGTTCGATCGGGCCACGCACCTCCTCGGCGATCGGCCAAACTTGTTCTCCTTGTTCGCGAGCGCTTACCTGGCCTCCTCTGCCCGCGTACGTAAGCGCTGACTCGGCGTGCTTACAAAGTGCTCCTTATCTACATTGGGTCTTCCTTCTCCGGATCACCGCGCTTCGCCCTTGCAACCGCTACCAACTCGCTTTATCATGGCACTCGACTGCGAGAAGACCACGCGACTGGACGAGCAGGTGCCCCTTGCTATTCTCGAAGCTCCGAACCCGCCCGCTGAGCTTCTCCCAGACCACGCTTCCTCTGATACGGCTACTACGCCTGCCGTCGATCGAGTCCCCTCCGGCGAGAGCGAACTCGATCCCAAGAAACCGGACCCAGATGACGAGGACACGGGGATGTCGGCGGAGCAGCGTGCCCGCGAAGCCAAATACCTGACTGGCGGTGCGTACTTGCCGACGCGCCTTTACGCTGTCTGCGCGATCAAACGTAGGGCGAGACGAATCTGCGCTGATCCGATCTTTTTCGCGCCTGTTTCCAGGAAAGCTGGCTCTAGTGTTTACAGGTATGCTGTTATCCGTCTTCCTGATCGCTTTGGACCAAACCATCCTGGTGCGTGTTCTTCCTTTTCTAGGTCGCCATGAACAGCGAGCGCTGAAGACAGGACTTTCAAAGGCACCGGCGCTTCCAGTCATTGCGTCGAAGTTCCGAGCGCTCGATGAGATTGTCAGTGATCTCGTGACGCCTGCTTTGTGGCATGTGACTGACTCGCACGCTCTCACAGGCTTGGATCGCCTCCGGGTAGGTTCCTAGTCGAGAGCGAAGCTTCTCGCTGGCCGGACCTGACGATGTCGGCACTCTATCAGCTACTTCCTCACGCAGACATCCATCCTACTGCTGTACGGTCAGGTCCTTACGCTGTTCGACCGCAAGTGGACCTACATCTTTGCCATCACCGTTTTCGAGATCGGCTCCCTCCTCTGCGCCGTGGCCGTGTGAGTCTGCGTGGCCACTTCTCCGGTTCCTTTCCTGTAATGGTTTACTGATTCGGCTACCGACGTGACAGGAACGTCGAGATGCTCATCTTCGCACGCGCCTTCGCGGGATGCGGCGCGGCGGGCATTTTCGTTTCCGTTCTGAGCATCAGTTCGTCAGGTTCTGATTCTACTCGTCCGTGATGCCTGCGCTCACACTCGTTCACCTTGTAGTCGCCGAGGTAACCCGTCTCGAGGACCGACCGAAACTCCTCGGTCTCTTCGGCGCCGTCTTCGGAGGTAGGCAGATTTATGCCTTTCCCCGTGCTTGAATTCCACCCGCACTGACTGGTTCCTCTCTCCAACAGTCTCGTCCGTGATCGGTACGCTACCTGGATTCCGAATGGTGCTCATTCCCACACGTTGGACTGACATTTTACGGCTTTCGGACAGGACCTTTGCTGGGCGGCGCATTCACGGACCACGTCAGCTGGCGATGGGTGAGTGCTCGTGCCGTCGGACTGCTGCATTTCGCAAAAAATCTAACGCATACTACAAACCACCGCAGTGCTTCTACATCAATTTGTACGTTTCCATGTTCATGTCGCAGAGGGCGCGGGTTGCCCGCTTTCTCGTTCTCTCTTCAGCCGTCGAAATCCGCTGTATACTGAGAGGACCCGCATACAGGCCCGTTGGTGCTTTGACAATTTTGGCTATCGTGTTCATCGTCCGTTTGATCGCTTCCCTCTCTCGCGCGAACCTTCAAAGCTTGGGCTGACGATTTTTGACCTTCAGCTCGGCCCGCAACCACCTCCGCCCATGCTCGAGGAGGTCGGGGTCTACACCGAGAGGAAATTCCGGCGATGGACATTCGGTCGCTGGTGCCCGCCGCGCTCCTCTCTCGCTTTCCGCCTCTTCGCGCTCGACTGGATCGGATCGGCGATCATGATCGGCTGCATCGCTTGCCTCGTCCTCGCTCTCCAGTGGGGCGGTGTCAAGTACTCGTGGCATAGCGGTCCTGTTGTCGCCGCACTTACCGTCTTTGCCGTCCTCGTGCCGTGTATCGTTGTCTGGGAATGGAAGTTTGCCGGTCCTTCGCGGATTCTGCCCCTCGGGTATTTCCGTGACCGCACCCAGGTATGTCGACCGTGCTCCATCTCCCGTCATTTCACTGACGGTCGTTTATCGTGCAGGCGGGCGCCAGCTTGGTCGCCTTTTTCGCCATGTTCATTCTCCTCACCGGGACGTACTACCTTCCGACCTTTTTGTAGGTCTGCCCGAGTGACGCAGGACCTCGAACAGAAATTGATGGTCTCTCCTGCGATACACACAGCGAGGCAACAAGGTTCCACAGCGCGCAGTGCGTCCGTTTACGCTTGTCCGAGGCTTGAAGCGTTTCCGAGACTGACTGCTCTCGCCGGACAGGCAAAGCGGAATCGACATTCTGCCGTTCATGCTCGGTGTCGTCGTCTGTTCAGGGCTCGCTGGCGGCCTGATCTCCTACTGGGGGTACTACTGGCCGTTCCTCGTGGTCGGCCCGCTCTTTTGCTGCGTCGGCGGTGGGCTCCTGTACACCGTGACCGAGTTTACACCAATGTCGC
>JAKEZK010000064.1:0-84774 GCA_021654155.1 Rhodotorula sp. CC01
GAGCTGTTTTGAACGTGGACCAGGCTGCCGAGAGGCTTCTGGGTAGTAAGCGACCGTGCCTGATCTCGCCAGAGCTGGCATACTCGGGTGCGCAACTCGAGGCGCCGGCTTGGCGCCGCCCCGTCGTCCTGCACTTCCTGCCGGTCACGGTTGATGAGGGCGAAGTCAAGTTTGCAATTGAAGACGCATCGAAACGCAACAAAGGCGCGAGCGGCGTCACGGCGGCGAGGTGGTTGACAAGGGAGAGGGAGGGGAAGACCATTGGGTCGTACGTGGTCGAAATGGGGCATGAGGAAGATGTCAGCAAACTCGTTGCAATGCGCCACCTCGCCATCCGACATGAAGCAATTCACGTCGACATGGTGAGAGCCCACTCACCGGAAGAGAGGGCCGCAGCCCGCGCAACCCCGCGCCGCGGAAATCCCGCCAGCTCAACGCCGCAACCCGCCGCTGCCAACACCGCCGCGGCGTGCCCGCCGCCGTCGCCCTCGCTGGCGCCAGCCCTCTCAGTACGGCGACATGGGGAGCGGCAACCTCCTCAGCATGACCCCAACCGTCCTCGCCACCCCCGCTGTCGAGTCCTCTGTAATGGAGATGGTGGCTCCTTCGCCGCCCCCGTTCCCAACACTCGAGTCGCCACGACGACTGCCGAGTCCGCGCTTCGACGACGACTGCCGAGTCCGCGCTTCGACGACGAGGCGGACCGCGAATTGGAAAATGACGAGGTGGGCAACGTCTCGTGGTCAGACGACGTCGATGCGGCGATGGAAGCTGCCTTTGGGGCGGAGGCGGAAGGAAAGTTGGAACGGAAAGACAAGCCGGAAGAAAAGAAGTTCGAGGCGAAGGAGCGGACAAAGTTGGCGGGCGAGTTGGCAAACAAGAAGCTACGCGAAAGGAGGCAACGTCAGCTAGCGAACTCGAAGAAGGCAGCCTCGGCTGTGAGCGGCAACAGCGGGCTGCTTATGAGGACCGCTCCCGCCCTCAGCCAGAACCGACCCGCCCTTCGTCCGCGAAACGTGAACACCCGTAAATGAGTGTCCACATTGTCTCATACAACATCGACCGGAGCCTCTCCGTTTTCGAGGATCTTCTTGAAAAACTCTCCCTCAAATCCGCCCACCTCCTCCTTCAGTCGACATGAGTCTTTTCTAGGCTCGAATGACTTTAAACTTGGGATTTATCCTATCCTATCCTATCCTATCCTCCAAGAACCCCCCGCATCCCTGCCGGTCACGTCCGGCTGGCGCACACTCCTCCCGCCGCCAGTCCGTGACCAAGAAGGGAAGACTCACCAAAACCGAGCAATCATGCTCATCTCCGACAAAATCAAGGCGAGTAGCGTCGAGCAGATCCACGTCGAGTTGCCTGACATGGTGGGAATCGACCTACGGACCGAGTCGAGTCAGCTTCTCCGCATTTTCGGCATCTACAACCCCGCCGCCAACTTGGCGGAACACCTCCTCACCCACGACGAGTCTGTGCGCCGCCTCGACAACCTCCTTGCGCGCATGCCGACAGAAGCAAACCTTGTCGTTGCCGGGGATTTCAACCTGCAGCACCAAGAGTGGGAACCCAAGTTAGCACAAGAACCAACCGCCGAAGCACAGGAGGCGTTGTGCATATTCCGCGACGCCGCCGCCGGCCTTGTGCACCTCCTGCCGGCCGGTACAGCGACTTACCGCTCGCTGGCTGGCTCGCTCCACTGCAACAACCTCATTCTCGCCAAACTGCAGACAGAAGGAAAGATGGTCAGCTGCCAAGTCAAGGAGTCACTTGATGCGCAGTCGGACCACCGCCCAAGCCGACTGGTCGTCAACCTCGCGACAGCGCCAGCGACGGAGGGGATCCGCCGGTCCTTCCGCCGCGCCTGTCCCGAGAAGCTGAAAGCGGCGTACACCCGCTTCTCCGCTGAGCTGCCCGCCCCCAAATCCCTGCTCACCGCGGCCGATCTCGATCTCGAAGCGGAAAGACTCGCTGAGATCTTGATGGCGACCCTCACTGCTGCAGTCCCAATCTACAAACCGCGACACACTCGTATTGCGTACGCGTGATGGGTGGAGGAGGCAGCGCGAGCGTGCAATGAAGCAAGACATTTGAAGGCGGAAGTCAAAATAAGGCAAAGCCGACGCAGCCGAGTCAATGCGGAAGGCAAAGATGGCATTGAATTGAAAGAAAGTGTTGATGCGGAGGGCAAAGGCAGTGTGGGAGAAGAAGGCGGTCAAGAGCATTGACGAGCCGAACCTGTGGCGCAAAGTCCAGGATGCGATGGGGTCGGCAACTGCTCAACCCGCGACTCCACCGCTCTGATCCAGGACCAACAACGACGGCAATCCAACCTACGCAACCTTGCCAGTAGCCAAGCTGGAACTGCTGCGACCGGTTCTGCTGCCTTGAGTAGATCCTGCGGGAGTGCAAGTCAGTCATCAATTAGATGTATACAACCCCCCCCCCCCCCTCTCCAAGACGGTTTGACCCGTTTCGGCGAGGAAATTGACGCACCTGCATTTGAGCCGAATCCAGTTGCCGCCGCGACACTGAAGGAGAAGTTGCTGGCGACAGACGATACACACAAGACGACAACACAGCCGAACGCGGAAGCGAACAAGGAGGCGTCCAAGTCAATGGTGGCGCGAACAAAGATGGCAAAGGTGGCGAGTTCGAAGGCAAGGGAGGCAGAGACAGGAAGAGGCAACTGACGTCGATCCTGCAAGTCTACGAGGCAAGAAAGTGAGCATCCCATTTGGTGTATCACCACTTCCTCGCCTAGACGGTTTGACCCGTTTCGCAAGGATATGGATGCACCAGCAGATCCGAACACGCCCACACTCAACTTGCCAGAACTGAGCAAGGAGGAAAGTCAAGTCATCTCTTGTTGGCGCACATCCGCACTCGGCTCCCGGAAGCGACGGTGTACCTTTTCTTGTCCTCCAGCACCTCTGGCCCGCCCTGCGACACCGACTCCTCCCGCTGTGCGCCGCATCCCTCCGCCTTCGCCACCTCCTGCGGCTGTGGGGAAACGCTGTGGGTGTGGTGTTGCGAAGCCCAAAAAAGCCCAACTACTTGCTGGCAAAGGAGTACCGGCTGACAAGAAGACATAAGCAAAGATTCTCAATCAATCTTTGTGCGGAGACTGGTGTACCTTGTCAAAGAGCACTAACTGCTCCCACCCGAGCACCTTGGCGGGCAGCAAGAACAGTCAGTCAACGAGTCGGTTGTCTGCTTCGTTGACAAGATCAAACGTCAGTGGAGGAGACGGCAACATTGTTGTCGGCGTCGCGCTCGCGCCTTCCTTCTCTCCTCCCTGTGGTAGATAGATAGATCCGGTACTTGCAACCTCGGCGCCTACAAAGCACACTTTGAGCGCGACCAACTCATGTGTGCTTGCGGCGGCGAACCCAAAACCCGCGAACACCTCTTCCTTCACTGCCCGCTCTACGCCTCCCAACGTGCTGCCCTCCTTTCCTCCGTACAACTCAAAACCCCACCTTCTCTTGCCTACCTCCTCAGCAACTCTTGCGCGACCAAGGCGACCCTCCGCTTCCTTGCCAACTCGGGACGCTTTGACTCGCTCCGATGCCCGCTCCCCATGGATCCCTCCCTTTGAGTTCTTTTCTTCTTTCTGACCCCCCTGCCTCCCCTTCCACTTCCTGCTTGCTACTACCTGTACCCCTTCTCCAGTGTACCCTATACCCACCCCAATCCTTTTCCTGCCTTTCCTCGCTCCCCCCTCACTTGGTGTAGAACCCTCGGCCTACATGGGCTTCTTAGCTCAAAATGACTTGAAACAAGAATTATCTATCGACCCATATGCGTACCAGATCGAAGATGGACAGTTTGTCCGCCCCGATGGCTCACCTGTGCAGCAACCACATCTTCTGGAGATGAGCCTGGAGTTCTACCAGCGCATGCGCCATCTCTTGCTGACACGGCTCTCGGCGGCAATGGGTAAACTTGAGGTGCAGCTCCCAATGATGCAACTTCCTGGGTGGCGTTCATTCCCTTGTGACAAGCTTACTCCGTTTGTTGCAGCTTCTTCCGCCCCTTTGTCTGACCAGACCGTCCTGGCTGCTTACAGATTGACCGACACCCACTCGTGCGGAAACCTCATACTTGGACCCAAATACTGCGCCATACAGCGCAACTATCTCACCTTGACCCTCATCGACAGGGGGTTGCTCCCCACTGGGAAGGAGGAACAAGAGCGGCATCTGCAGCCTATCATAGACCTGGTTGGCACCCACCACTTGCCGCACTGGACCGGCTCACGCAAAGTCAAGTCAAGACAATGCAAGACATCATCAAGGCTTCAGTCAATTGCCATTTGCCCGTCGCGTCTGGTGGTCCTGGTTGCAGTAAACCACTTGTCCACCCTGCCTTTTCCTGTTGTTGGGTGACCCCTGTTCCGTACAGATTTGGGCAAACCTGGTTGGGTCTGATACCACCTACGCACTGCACGAGCACGTGCTGGCTCTGGCTGATTGCCTTGCGTGACTGCAGTCGTGCTGCGTTGACGTCTGCGGCGCGCCTACGTACCGCAAAACGGGCGAGGTGCAGCCCATTGCTGACACTCTCCTCTTGCTGGTCAGAAGGTATGTTGCTGCCACCCCAGGAGTGGTTGCTCCCATATCCAGTGCTCCTTCTTTGACTGATGTGCGGGACCTCATTGCGATTCAAGATTGTCAAACCAACGCAAAAGCAAAGGCAGACAAGGCTGCACTGGAGGAGCAGGTGCGGCTGTATGGACCAGCCCTGTCGCAGAAAAGAGGCAAGCCCCAACAGCAGCAATAGACAAGCAGCTCAAGACGCTTTCTGCACCAGCGCCACGAACAGATGTGGGCGGGTTTGACGGCTCTTCTCTGCAAGTGCGGTGCACCCTTTTCCTGGTTCAAGTTGCTGGAAGACTTGGATCAAATCTTGCAGGAAATACTCATTAGTTGTATGCAAGTTTCCTTGCTGCCACCCACAAGAAAAAGAAAAAAAAAGAAAAAAAAAAAAAAAAAAAAAAACCCCATTTCCAACCCCATTGACCATTCATCGCCCTTCCCCTGGCCAATCCCTCCAACTCGCGATCTGTATAATGCTCAAATTGCTGGCTCTGACTCACCAAGAGGCCCGCCTGCCTGGGCACGTCAGAGAAGGAAACAAGCGGGTGGACAAGTTGGCAAGGGGGTCGGTGCACGAATTTGGAGGGTGTCTCAAGGCGCTAGCAGAGCGGCGGAGGTTGGAGAAGCAGCCAAAGCAAGGCAAACAAGCCCTTGCTTATTGACCTGCGCTCACGGACGGGTGCTCAAGCGACAGCAGGAGCGGGGAGGACGACAACAAAGGCCAGGAAGGACTTGGGCAGCGCTCAGGCCCTCGACCTGCTGTCTCGGCGTCACTGCCCACCGACAGCTCAGGCTCAACCAAACACGGGTGCTTGCTGCCTTGAAGTCTCTCTGCAGGCTGGTCAGCTTTCAAGGCGCTCAGAAGGTGTCTTCGGTGCGCTGCTGGTCAACTTCACCCACGGGTGCCCAACTCCACGCCATCACCTCTTCTCCCCCAGCCTCACCTTCACCCGCTTCCACACATCCCTCTCTCGCCGCCAGTTGACTCTTCTCACACGGCTGCAAACCGGTGCTTGCAACCTCGGCGCCTACAAGGCGCAGTTCAAACCCAAACAACTCATGTGCGCATGCGGCGCCAAAGCCTGTGACCTGCAAGCATTTCTTCCTCCACTGCCCACTTCATGCCTTCCAGCGTGCCACTCTCCTCTCTTCACTGCAAATGCAACGCCCACCCTCTCGCCTATCTCCTCAATGACCTGTGTGCAACAAAGGCAACCCTTCGCTTCCTGGCCAATTCGGGACGCTTCAACTTGCTCTACTGCCTTGCTTCTCCCACTTCCCTCGCTCTGAGGCTGCTGCCCTCCGCCTTCCCCCTTCCCTCTGCTTCTCATTTCCTCCGTATTCCCTTCACTTCTTCCCAACCTTTTTCTCCTGACTCAAATGAGCAGCATCTCTTCTTTGGACCTCCCCTTGCATCCTCACTTCGTGTAGTATCCTCAGTCTACAGGGGTTCAATAGCTCATTATGACTTGAAACAAGACTTGTCTATCTAACCTCTCCTGCCTCTTGCTTCAGTGGCATCTTTGGTCTACATGGGCTATCTAGCTTGGGATGACTTGAAACTGGATTTGCCTATCTATCTATCACAAGGTTCCCAATCTGACAATGATTTCCTTGCGACCTGCTAAGCCCATGCGTGACATGGCTGATAGCATGGAGGAGCGCTTGCCCCTCAATAGAGAAGAGTTGCAGCTGAAGCAGATGTCAAGTAACTTTTACAGTGTGGACTGAGTGCTATGCTCTTTAGCGTGAGCCAAGTGAGTACATGCCACTTGGAGAAGTTGGATTGCTATCTCCTCAAACTGCGCTACGGTCGATTATATGAGTGCACGGGCGGCACGCTCACGGCGGCATCATTGGCTGGTGATGGGGGAAGGTATGGCAGAGAATTGCTGCCAATAGATATTGGCAGCTGCGTGTGGCGCAAGCCCGCAAACATGTGCTTGCAGGCAAAGTGACGGTGTTGGTGATCAAGACAGCTGAAGGCATGGATGAGGCGCTTGCCATTGATGGTGGTGGTGGTGGGTGTGCAAGTTGAGGTGAAAGATCTGATGGAGAACTGCGTAGTGCAATAGAGGAAGTCCAGCGTGACGGGCAAGAGAGATGAGCAGTCAGGGTGAGGACTGTCACTCTGCATATCCAGGTCAAACATGTCTAGCAGAGTGACCTGGTTAGGGATTGACTGGGCAATGAAGCTGCTAAGCTCGTCTTTGGTAAGTTGCGTAGCGGCTGCGAATCGCTTTCGTTTGGCCCTGTTGGAGGCACAAGTCCACATACCAAGTCTGACCTTGTTACACTCCACGCAGAGGTCAACAAGGCACTTGTTGACAAGGGTGTGGACGAGGTGGTGATACAGACGCATGAGAGCCCGTGGGCAGCACCATTGAGTACACCGTAGGCAGGGGCGGAGGATCAAGAAGCCTACCTGGAAAAAAGCTCGGCTCCATCATTGGCAATGTGGAATCCACTGCTGCTCTATGTAAGCAAGCCAGTCTGGGCTGATGGTGGCACAGCCAAGTTGGTGATCCGCCAGGTGCGCGAGAAGTTCTGGCTTGTTCAGCGCCTGGATGAGGTGGCGGACCTTTTCAGATATCCAGTCTTGCCACTCCTTCTGCCGCGCAGAGATGGCATTTGCTGTCTCGCGTGAGCTGCAATTGAGATTGGGCTATGGAGAGGGTGAGACTCAGCGCGTGAAATGCTGGCAAGGCACAGGCATCAAAGGAAAGAAAGAAGAAAAAGGAAGACTCACCTAGACCGCTGTCTGGGTCCTGACAGCTTGTTGCATATGCCATTTGCACCACAAGATAGTTGCACTTGGCAAGACTGATTGGATCGTGCGCGCCTCCATTTGCGAGCAATCAGTCAGGAAGCGGGCGGGTTTCCAGGCTGGGAGAACGTCACGCAGCCAGAGAAACCGTTCAATCATTGGGGCCCTGACAGCGAGTGTGGGTAGTCAGCCACAGCTAGCGCAGCGTCTGGATGACCTCCACTTACGCTGCTTTGCTCAATGTCAAGAGGAGCGCGACCGGCACGCCGAAACTGGCTCTTTCAGCAAGAGTGTGATGAGGTACACCTTTTTGGACTTGTTACTGCATGGGTTGTAGCAGGTTCAATGCATGGCGTCCATCATGACAAGCGTGTTGCTGTGTTGTAGGAGCAGCTGATACAGCAGATGGTTAGCGTGGGCAAAGAGATCTTGACGGAAAAGGGAAGAGTGATTACGTCTTGCTGCCAGTGTGTACAAAGTCCAAAGATCCAAGTTGTCCGGTCCTTCTTGAGTTTGACGTCACAGCATAGGCAGAATGCACCTCCAGTGTTGGCAGTTGCGGTACCGTGAAGTTGCAAGTTGCAAGCTCTCGAAACTGTCCGTGGCCATTCTCACTCCGCGTTGTGCTAGCTGCAAAGCTTCACCGCGGTACATGCATTTGGTCACCCTCTACGACCATGGAAAGGACTCAGTGCGCCACTATCACTGCTGGCCAATGCAAGCTGCAGGCAGAACGGCGAAGTTGACCAGTGAAAGTAGATCAGTGTCCAATCTTTATCACGCTCAAGGCCAAGATGTCACCAAGTTGCGAGCCAGTTGACCTGATCAAGAGTGTTGCTTGGTAGGCGTAGCTGGTCTCATGCGGCTTGCCATGATACCCCAGCAATAGTGCAATCGCACAGAAAGTTGCAGACGCAGTTGGGCGCTCAGCACCTGAACATTTCCCAGAGCACTGTCAGATTGTGGCCGGTATGGTTATAGAGGAAGGCAATGTTGTAGAAAGGCTGCAGGGCCCGCTTCTTGCTTGAAAATTCTGTGCAACAGCCACAACGTAGGTGTCAGTTGACCTGCTTGCCCTTGCTGTAGCAGGGTTGGCAATTGCGCCATTCATATAGCTTGCACCATTGTTCTGGATAGCAAAGGTTGGGGTTGAAAGGATGACTGTCTGTGGTAGGCGCTGCTATAAACAATGACTGGGGAGAGGGCCGGCAAGCGGCAAGTCCAAAACTTTTATCCTGTCAGGGATTTGGAACCTGCAGGACCACCATGTAATGCCGCACTGTTGGGAAGAGAAATCCTAGGAGTTAAGGGCGTTGAAGGAGTAAAGAAGGTCAGAGGATCAATGGTGGAGGAGAAGGTGCTGCGGAACTCTCAACGCCGCACGTACCCCTCAGGAGGCATTTTGTGACAGCGCTAGAGGCAGTGAGTGTGACGGGCAATGTGATGGCAAGAGGCTCACTATATGCATAGTTTTGACCGTTTTGTCCTCCGCCTATAAAATCCGCTCGCTCCCCTTTCCCTCTCTCTCTCTCTCCTTCTCCTCACTTCCAATTCTGATCTCCTCCTTGCTCCCAAAGGTAGCTAGCTAGCTTTCCAGACTTGCTATCCTCACTTCCAATTCTGATCTCCTCCTCGCTCCCATAGAACGAGAGACAGATCCCTTGGGCCTCGGCAAACGCGACCACACCCCAACACGCACCTTTCGTCATACAGACCACTGAGCTAAAAAAGCACAGAACAAACCAATTGGCAAGATTGGTTCGTCAGAAAGACATATATGAAGGGTACAGGCATGGTAAGGATTCTTCCCTTACACACCATTTTCAGCACAAGGCAAGGTGTCAGGACAGGGTTGCTGCAGGTTTGATGGGTTGTGGATTGGAGTGGGCGGGCCAGAGCCAATCAATAGTGATTTGAGTTTGGATTTTGGATGAGCAAGGGATGTGTGCTAAAGAAGAGCGAAAGCTACATCAAGCCTGAGCGAGAAGATCCATCAACACCACCTCCGATTCCATCTGTCAAAGAAGTCTTGAAGCGATGAACAACACTTTGATTCCAGCACAATAACATGGATCATCTGGGTGCAAGAGAAGTGTTAGTGATGCTTGAAAAGAATGAGTGAGGAAAGAGCTTATAACAAGGAGAGCTTGACAAGCAAGGAGAAGGACGGGCTACCAACCCAGCAGAAACAGCTGAAGAGGATTAAGGAGGAAGTAAACAAGCATGAGGTTTCTTTGCCTTGAAGGATGAGACTGTGAGAAACTCTAAGCAAGTGGGGAAGCGGCTTCACGCCCCAAAAAACATGAACCCAAATTCCAATGGATTGAGCCCTGACGCAGGCGGACACAGACCTGGCACTGCCTGGAGAGAGGGGAGTGTGCAGATATAGGCTCTAATCTGGACAAACACAAGAGAAAGTGGACTCAATTATGGACAGGCTGAGACTGTGACAGTCAAATTGGTATGTAAGGTGTTGATAATCAAGGCAGATGACATGGCAAGAGGACTGCCTCCTGACAGGCTGGAGGAAGAAAGCAGAGAGATTCTAGCCTGGAAGAGTGGCACTGCTGAAGGTCCACTGTCAAGTGATCGGGGTGAAGCATCCGCTTCATGCTTGCTGCAGAGGTCACTCGCCTCAAGCGCAAGCGAGACGAGGGTTCTCTGTGAGGGACGGTAGACGGAGAGGAAAATGCGTAACCAAATAACACTGAATTGAGCATTGATTACAAGTAGGGAGTGGTGAGGTGCAGAAAAAGAGGAGCTACGACAGGAGGGCCTCGCTTCACGCCAAGATCGATCATCCAACTTGGGCCCGCTTGTTGCCTTGACCAAACCTCGTCAACGTCTTGATCCTGAGTACAGTTATGTGGTAATGTAACCTGTGAGAGATCAAGTCAGCAAAGGTTCGAATGAAAAATAGCAAGACAAAAAGGACTTAGAATCGGAGAGAACTGGAGGCGGTGAGGCTGTGAGCAGGGCGGATCCGAAGGAGCAGGCCTAGCACTTGCTCCATGAGGTGATCATCCCAGTCCTGCCACCTTGGGCCCCTGGTAGTGCATATGGCATGCAGGCAACTTTGTATATGCTAGTAAAGAAGCTCTTGGTTTTTCAGCCGGAAGTCCCACAGGAGAATGTTGATGGCAAGCAAGCGGCCATTCTTGCAGGGCGCACCACTCTCAAGCTCAGAGTGAGAGAGAACGCAACCTGCTCAGTTTGGGTTGAGAGCTGCTGCAGCAGAGCCTAGACGGTCCAGGCACTTCCAGTCTGGCATCATAGAGTGGATCACCTGTGTGGAAGAGAAGTTTAGTGACATTCGGAAAGGAGGAAGAACAAGAATGAGACTTGAAGTAGAAGTCAACGTATGAGTGATGCATCAGAAGGGCCATCAAGACAGCAATTCGCTGAGGGAGGAGGGCATCTTACGCTGTTAGCCTGACGGCGCAAGTCGCACACTGGGGAAGCTCAGATTGCTCTCATTCTCTGGGATTGAGAAGCAATGCCTGAACTTGAAGTAGCAGCTGCAGCAGCAGGTCAAGTTCCAGTTGGTGCTGTACACAGAAAGACACGAGTATGGAGCATAGCCGCACACCTTCAAGCGGCGAGCAGGAAATGTTCCATGCCTGGCAGCGGCGGAGAAGCAGAGTGGAAAATTGGAGCTCCGCCAAAGAAAAAATGTGGAATACGCTGAGCTCCTCAGAAACAAAATGCGGAGCACCGCGGAACATGGCACATCTCTCGACACCACCTAAAGATCCAAAACTAAAGTTTCGGAAAACAGCCAGACAAGGAAAGTCAAAGAGCGGAGGAAGCAAGTGTTCGCTGTTGCCTTCAAATTCAAAGCCAATGCACATTGACTCCTTGTTCCAGTTGTAGCTCTTGTATACGTGCTCAAGGAACTGTTCTACTTTGCTGTATGCTGAACCGCACCTCTCCTGTGTTGACAGATTCTGCACAGAGCCGGCAAGCAGAGTGGGCAGTACGAGTGCCAGCGGCGTGAGGTTGACTGCAGCGGAGGTAATATTTGCAGCAGACATGCCCCCAGGGAGCAGAACGGACCAGAAGAACCAAATAAGCGGGGGAGCGGAGCGCGCGCAGGGCAAAAGGGCAAAACACTCTTAGATTTGAACTTGGGGGTCACACGGTGTTCACAAGAAGAAGAAGTCATGGTGTCAAAGGTTGTACAATGGAGGAGGAGATGCTGCAGAACTCTCATTGCCGCATGAACCTCACACCACAAACCTCTCATGAGGCATTTTGTGACTGCGCTTGTGACAACAAATGTGACAGGCAGTGTGTTGGCAAGAGGCTCGCTGTATTCACATTTTTGAGCATTTTGTCCCCTGTCTATAAAATCTGCTCACTCCCCTTTCCCCCTCTCTCTCTCTCCTTCTCCTCACTTCTAATTCTGATCTCCTCCTCGCTTCCAAAGATAAGAGACAGATCCGTTGGGCTCCGTCAACGTGACCACATCCCAACAGGTGCACTTTGGTTTCTGAGGCGCTGGACTCTCTGGGTCCGTGTCAATTGGCACGTGTACAGGCAAGTCAGCCCATTGTCAGCACCCATCCTCACGATCTTGCACTCCTGGCGGGGAGGGAGCTGGAAGGTCAACCAGAGCGGGGCTTTGACACAGAAGAGCCACAGTCAAGGACATGTCAGGCTGGGCAGAGCAGTGAGAAGCTGCTGCATACCGTCCAGGTTGCCACTTGTATCATTACCATTGCATCTGTTTCTCTTGAAGATCAAACTGGCAACAAAGAACATGAAGTGCTGCAGCATATGCACAGTTGTAACTGGACAGACCAGAACAGACCCCCTTCAAAAGCAAAGAGCGTAGGTCACAGTAGAGCTGCCCCCTTGAAAGAAAGAAAGGGAATCTCCAACTCAAGACCAAATGTTTGCAGACACGTATCATGACCTGAGCCACATTGCTTCTTCACTATACACATTGGGCCGTCTTGGGGATCACTCTACCCTTTCTGAAAGGTGTGATAACGGAAGCACACCTGCTGGTGAGCATGAACGGACGCGCAGAATTACAAAACCGTTGTGTATTTAAAATTTGAGCCGACGCTTAACAAATGGCCGCGTGGCCCAATGGCAAGGCGTCTGACTACGATTCAGCGTACATCAGGAGACTCTGGGTTCGAGCCCCAGCGTGGTCACTCTTTTTCTTGCTGCTGCTACGCATTGCAGTGTGGCCGGCTTTGGCTTTTTGCCCCCCAACTTGCGCGCCATTCCCTTGACTTGAGCACTCCGAGTTGCCTGCCCAGCCAAAGCCTATGCCACATGTATACAATCTTCTTTGTATACTCACCTCGTCGTGTGCCTAGTTGATGCCCTAACCCAGGAGCATCAGATTCTGTTGAAAAAGGAGGCAAGCAGGACTGGGACAGGACTCGTCAGTGGGGACCAGGTGTGGCAGAGGTGAGCTTGCTTTGCCAAGCATGGTCTTGTGGTAGGCACCAAGCTCCTGCCCCAATAGATGACAGCCCACCAATCTGGATGTGGTTATGGGATGTACGAAAACAACCTTCTCAAGTTCTGAATCCCAGGTTGGCTGCCACTGGCCAGCCTGTAGCTGCAGCAGACTCAGAAAGATCCTAAGAACCCGTCCAAGCCCAGCACAAGGGCAGAAACAAATGCCTGGAACCGAGCACCAACCAGATTGAGCTCTTCAGGTCCCGGATTGGCAGTGGCTCTGGCATTGAGCGTGAGCCTGGTGTGCCACTGTCATTCTGAGTCCTGCACAAGAAGGTAGCTGTGATGCCACAGAAGTATTGGCAAGCTTCACGTGTTCAACAAGCAACCCAAATGCTATGCAGCGCAGTTATTGAGGGGCACATGAGCCGCATTACGCAAGTCATGACGCAAAACGATTATATATGTTAAAGTTTACAAGTCGGCATGCCGGGCCCCTATGGCTCAGTGGCAGAGCGTTCGCCTAGTAAGCGAAAGGTCCATAGTTCGATCCTGTGTGGGGGCAGCTTCTTCTTTTGTCATTGTTGGCAGTTTGAACCAGCAGCCCTTTTTGAAAGAGCTGAAATGCAACGTTTGTGAGATGAGTGGTTATACGGCATCTGCAAGCGCAACTGGCAAGCTTCGTGTGTTGCCAAGCTTGAGGCACTGCCCATGGTGTACTTGCAAAGCTCTTTTGTTAACCTTTTGCTGCTGACTGGTAATGCCATGCCTGTATGTGGTTGAAACAGGACATGCAGTTTTGAACTTTCCCAGCTGTTCCAGCACCCTTTGCCTGGCATGCAGAGTCGGCCTTCAGCGCCTGCCACCTCAAACACCCCCGCTGCGGGGACACCACTCTCAGCTCAATGCAAAGGTGGGCCTACCACGTGCCTCCATTGAATCACAGACTGTGTGTATGGACTAGAGCCAACAAACAATGATTTGAGTTTGGATTTTGAGAGATATGAGCTGGGGAAGAATGCTAAGGGAACAAAGAGGCTACCACATGTCCGAGCACTTAGAAGATCCACCATCACGGCCTCCTTGATCTGATGACGCAGTCCTTCAGCAGCGACCGGCACCTTGAGTCCTGTACAATAGAGTATATCATCTGGAAGGAAACAAGTACTAGACATGTTTGAAAGGAGAAGAAAGGTGCGAGGAGAGGACTTAAAATGCAAAGGCATTGATGACTGAAGTGTAGGACAAATAACTGACTCAGCACCTGCAAATACCTCAGAGCAGTTTATCTTTGTGATCACTTGGAAGTTGATAGTCATTGCTTAGTGGAGACAATGCTGGATCCTCTTGTATCTTTTCAGTGAGTGCTTCGGAGGGTGCAGGTCCTGGCAAACCATTGCATGTGGTGATTACGGCGGCACACCTTGCAGTTGGGGGGTCAGTGGCCTGTCCTCACTGCGTGCCTTGCTTGCCTGGCTTGGATTTGGGTTTGACTTCTCACTCTAAGTCTCCTGCTCACTCCTTCCTTTCCAAACAACATGTTGGAGGCGCAAAGTGACTTGGCCTTCTCACCACCTTGCGTGGTTCCCCATCTTCCCCCCTCATCTTCATCTTCTTTGTTGTTGTTGGAGGGTAGTATCAGCTGGAAGCGAGGTGAGGCCAGTGAGGTGGATCAATTACGGCAGGGATTAGATGATGAGGGAACGGACTTTGTTGTATTGCCTGCTCGAGCACGGACTTGATTTTGACCTCCGGTCACTCACTGCACTACAAACAGGTACGTAGTTTGTTGTATGCGCAACCTGTATTGCAGGGTCACTCACCGCACTACAAGCAGACTTGCATGTCCATTTACAGTTGTCATGTTCTTTGTCTCACATTCCATTGCCCTTGTCAGCACAACAAGGACTTGGCCCTCTCGCTCAGACTTGCCTTGATGTCCGGTGCGAGCAAGTCAGATCTTGTGGTTCTCCTCACAGTTTGCACTCGCTCTACACAGGTACATAGTATACTGTTTTACCTTGTTCATTGCGTTCCTAACTCGATTCACACTCGCAGTCCCTGCCACAAAGCAAGAACTCTCCGCGAAACAACACTAACACCTTTTTTGTGCTGAAGAGGACGTGACCATGTTGTGCCAGATTCAGAGTGCTATTTGGCGCCTCAAGGGTTTGCAGGGAGAAGAGAAGGAGGTGGCATTGGACCACTGTTGGTGGGTCTTCTTAGTTGTTCTGCAGGGCGCTGCTAGGCCTGCTCCGTCGAATCCGCCCGCCTTGCTCACTCAGAGTCCTTTTTCCATTCTGAGTCCTCTTCTTCTTGCTCGTCTATCGAATCTTTGCTGACTTGATCTCTGACAAATTGGTTACTGCTATATACTTGTCCTCAAGATCAAGACATCTACAGGTTTTGGATGGACGGCGAATGGCGGAAGTTGGATGATCAGTTCTGGTTCAGAGCGCGGTGGCGGCGGCCCACTTGTTGTAGTTGTAGCCCTCTCTTCTTCACCTTGCCGCTCTCTACTTGTGGTCAAAGCTCAATTCAGTATTCTTTAGTTACGTGTTTCATTCTACCTCTACCATCCCTCACAGAGAATCCTTGTCTCCCTCGCACTTGAGATGAGTGGCCTCTTCAGGCACACCACTCTCAAGCTCAGGGCAAGAAATGACGTCCTGCACAGTTTGGGTTGTGGGCTGTTGTAGCAAAGCAGAGATGGTTCAGAGCTTGTAAACACTGACTCAAGTGTTGGATTTTGAGAAATATGAGCGAGACAGGAGGATGTGCTGCAGGAGAGAGGAGCTATAACAGATCAGAGCAAGAACATCCACTAACGACCTTTCCCCAATACTAGCTTTTTGAGGCAGCGGTTGGCACTTTAAGCCAGGCGCAACAGAGTAGATCATCTGTATGAGATAGAAGTGTTGGTGACATTCAAAAAGGAAGGAGAACGAGAAGGAGACTTAGAAGTGGAAGCCAACAATGAGTGATGCGTAGGAAGGGCCACTGACCCAGCACATTTGGTGTTGCAACTGTCTTCCTCCCTAGCACGCTCCCACAGCTTGTATTGTGCCTGGGGCCCTGGAACGTTTCAAACGCAAATCAATGAGGCCCGGTCATTGGCTCTAGTCCATCTGCAGAACCCTACAATCTGACAAAGCACAGAAGTCCTATGGCAGGGTATACTTTGCTCAAACGTGATGCAAAGGTGGCCAAGCAGCACTGTTTGGGTTGTCCGTCATGCGAACAGGCTAGAGCTGGAGTAATTGTGATATGAACTTTGATGCTGATAAGAGAGCAAACGGAGATTTGGGAAGAAGAAGAAGAAGAGGGAGGGATTCTGCGCAAGTCCAACCAATGCGCAATCCAACACCAAGTCCAAAACCTGTTGACAACCTCTTGAAACGACAGTCCTAGTCTTGAGTACAACTGACACATTGTGACTGGCATAGCTGGAGTATTGCTAGGCCCGCTCCTTCGGATCCGACCGCCCTCGCTCGTTCAGAGTCCCTTTCTCATTCTAAGTCCTCTCCTTCTCGCTTGTTTCCTTTCGAACCTTTGCTGATGTGATCTCTCCTCGAATTTACTACAGTACATTTGCCTTCAAGGTCAAGACGTCTACGGGAGTTTCGGTTTCAGGAATTGACGGCAAGATGTTGGATGATCGATCTTGGTTCAAAGCGCGGCCCATTTGTTGTAGACCTCTCTTCTTCACCTCACCGCTCCCTACTTGTAATCAACACTTGATTCAGTGTTGTTTGGTTACATGTTTCAACCCCTGTCTACATCCCCCTAGCAGAGAACCCTTGTCTCGCGTCCGCTTGAGACGAGTGGCCTCTGCAAGTATATCATTTGCGATTGGGGGGAGTGTTAGTGACATTTGAAAGAGAAGAGAAAGAGGACATGTTGGGATGTGGTCGCATTCGACAAGGCCCAACGGATCTGTCTCTTGTTCTTGGAAGCGAGGAGGAGATCAGAATTGGAAAAGAGGAGAAGGAGAGAGAGGGGGAAAGGGGAGCGAGCGGATTTTATAGGCGGAGGACAAAACGGTCGAAACTATGCATATACCGAGCCCTCTTGCCATCACACTGCCCGTCACACTCGCCGTCTCTAGCGCCGTCACAAAGTGCCTCATGAGAGGTCCGTGCGGCAATGAGAGTTCCGCAGCACCTCCTCCTCCGTGGTACAACCTCCGTCCTTATTGACTCCTTCAACACCGTAACTCCTCAGACTTCTCTTTTCAACAGGACAACTTCGAAGTGGCACAAGCGACCCAGCCGGGACTCTGGTGGTTGACCCAGCAGTGTGTCAACAATCAGAGTCTCTATAACTAGGGAAGCAAAGGGACCAGCAACGGGTACTGCATACAGGTTTTCAGTACAATGTCCACAGAAAGAAGCCTAGACAACCTGAAGCGGCAGACGGGCCAATGTGCAGACCATCCGAGCCTGACTTGCCCAATTGACAAATTCAAGCTGTCCCAATTTCTTGTCCATCCTCTGCCCACCCTGTGCACTCTTTGTTGGAAGTGAGATAAAGTACAACTGCCCTAGGAAGATGGGACAGAGCCCAGGACGTAACACTTGGGTGCCAAAAGAAGGCAGGTGGCAAACAGCAAAAGATAAAGTTGCCCCCACACAGGATCGAACTATGGACCTTTCGCTTACTAGGCGAACGCTCTGCCACTGAGCCATAGGGGCTTCATGCTGTGCGCTAGGTTGTTTAACATACATGATCGCTGCCGGGCTATCACCCTGCGATCTCCGATGACAGTCTGAGACCATCTGGGGGGGGCGGGGGCTTCAAGACAGTCAGCGGCCACCACTCAGGGATCAACATTGATCATGGTGCAAATGGAACAAAAAGAGGCTAAGCCAGAAAGAACAGGCAAAAAAACGAATGCCTTTAGAGTGGATCGAACACTCGACCTTGTCATTACGAGTGACACGCACTACCACTGTGCTATAAAGGCGAAACTTTCGCACGCCCAAAGTTTCTGCATACACAAAACACATATCCCTTGGAATTGTTAATCGCTTACTCCAACTCCCGCTCGCTGCGAGAACAGAAACGCGTATAGGTTTTGCAGAGATATGGCATTCCACATGCTACAACAGCTAGGAACCCCCTCAGAACGGACACAACTCGTAAAAATCGTTCCGGTCGAGAATCATGAGCGCGGCGGTCTTGTGCGGGAACTGGACGGATCCGTGACGCTTGAAGCCCACAGACTCCATGTACTGTGGTGAAGATGCGGAAGACATCAGCACAGGTCTCTGCAAGAGGAGTAAACGCGCGGCTCACTTTGATGATCTTGTCATTCTTCTCGTTCGGCTCGCAGATTACGCGTTGCGTCCGAGGGTCGTCCAGGAAGCAGTAGTGTGCGAGCGACGGCATCCAAGCTCGGATGCGGTGCGGCCCGCGGTGCGCATCGGAACCGACAAGCATGTGAAGCCCTGTTTGTGAGAAGAGTCGGTTTTCAGAAAGGCGCGAATGACCAAGTACTTTGACGCAAGACGGACCTCGATCGTGGTCTTGCACTGTCCCAGCCGGCATGAGGGGCCCGAGTCGGTCCTCCTGCAGACAGAAGACAGTCAGAACAGCGCCCGGGAAATGGGAAAACTACGAGGGCGGCCAGAATCACGCACCTTGACCCAGTAGATCTCGGCATAGACGGCCTGTTCCTCTGGCGTCTCTCCTTGGTCGCGCAGATTGACGTAGGACCCGATGACGGGCAGGACGTGCGGGTCGGCGGTACGTTCCTCGATGAACTGCCGGTGCTGCTCGAGGGTTCCCTTCTCCTGCCAGAACTGATCGACGCGAGGGTCGTTGAGCCAACCGTGCAGAGTCGGCAAGTCCTTCAAGGTGCAGGTGGAGAGTTTGAAGTAGGCGGGACTGTCCGGCTGCTCAGTCAAATGCGGAAGGAAGCGGCTGTAGAGCATGCTCGCCGGACTCGGTTTTGGGGGTCGCAGGGGGTGGACGAGCGCCGAGGGAGCTCCGGGTCCAGGCGTCGTGGCGACATACGGGAAGGGAAGCCGGGGCGTGTGATGGGTCTCCGGCACGTCCGAAGCGTAATCGTAAAGCTGGAAGAGCGCAGACCGCGTGATGGTGTACCGAGGCGCGGTTTTCGTAGCACCTGCGACCCGACCCCGGCCAGTGTTAGGCCCGGTGGATTTACACGAGAACCCACAATTTGAGCATAGACACTCACCGAGCGCGAGCAGAGCCGAGTCGAGCGCCTCTGCCGGTAGAACCGGTTCCACGTCGAGTTGGGCAGGTGCGTCGCGGCCGCGAGCAAAGTACTTGAATAGGGCATTCCACAGGGCCTGGGTAGTCGAAGGAACATCGTAGGGAGGCGCCTGAGGGTCGAGCTGGTTCAAGCGCAGTTGGACGACGCCGTCGACGAGCTGGGAATGCAGGACGGAGGAATGGAAAGCGACGGCAGTGGTCGAAACGGCCGCATTGCGCCGCTTGATGACGGTCTTGATCTCGTCTGCACGCAAAGCAAGAGGTCAGCACGACTTGCAAAGTACGATCTGTGGCGAGGACAGCTGGCAAGAAGCGCCGACGGCTTACGGGGAACCGAGAGCGCTGCACGGAATGGTACGGTTCCGCTCGCCGGAGCCGATGCAGTCGACTTGGACGACACTGCGGATCGAGCACGCACGGCGGGTGGCACAAGGTCAGCAAGGGCTGCGCAAGGGACGCGATCGCGGAAGCGAGGTCGACTCGCGAGGGAGGTGGGGCGTGAGAAAATGACGGACTCGTGCGTTTAGCAGATTCGCTCGCTCGTCGTAGGAACTGCGTGATGGGCGTGCGTGCAAAGGAGAACCTTTGGCTGTGCTTCAAAGTGAAGGGACAGAGAGAAAGAGACGACGGCGCGGGCCCTTCGATGACCCGACTTAGACGCTCGCAGCGCCGAGCGCGCCGAGACACATCGCCGACGAACCGCTGCTTCCCCTCCACGCGACTCTCTCCGCGCACGCGATCGGCAAACAGGCGCGCCCGTGCAGCTCAAAGGATGGACATCCAAGCGCTCAGGGCCAGGGCGCTCGAAACCAAGAAGCGCAAGCGCGTCCGTCCCGACACACCGACAGCGCCGCCCCTTCGAGCCGATGACGACCTCGAGGAGGGAGAGATTGACGACGGGGCTCTCGTCGACACGACTGTCACGAATGGGCACGACCACGTGCGCGCAGGACAAGCGCAGCGGACGTCGAGCGCGACTCCTTCCGTCAACGAGCATGCAGCACCGACGCCCGCATCTGCGCGGCCTGGCTCCTCGACCGTTCCCGGTACTGGTCAGTCCTCTAGTAGACTCGAGCACCTCGAGTTTGCGCGCGTGGCGACTGATCCCCCCACCCTCAACGCTCTCCCACAGCTGCAGCCGTTTGGGACGAGTCGAAGCGGGTCATCGCCGAATTGCTCTCGTACGGAGTACCCCCCGCCTACCTTCTCTCCATCGGCGTCTCGCATCGCACACTGTCTACGTGCTTTCGAGAGCTCGAACTCGACATTGTGCTGCCGGATGCGTCTGAAGCTGGCATGCTCCCGTCGGCCTGGAACGAACATGCGGCGGATTCGCTCGCGCGGTCCGCACACGGCGTGGAGCAGTCACCACCGAGAGCATCAACGAGGGCCGACTTCACGGCTCTCGAAGCGCGCAAGCGCGAGGAACTACTCGCCCGCAAGGCCGCCCTGATTGCCAGGAACCAGCAGCACGCCCAAAGCCTCGAGTCGGAGCTCGACTCGCTCTTTTCCGCAGCGCCAGCGCCAGTACTTCCTGCTCCGGATACAGCCTCCCCGACGGCGTCGCCAAAGCTGTCACCTGTCGACGACTCGGTGGCGGTGCCCGCTTTCGCTAAGCGGAAAACGGCTCAGAAGCAAACATTGGCGCAGAAGAAACGCCGGCTCGACGCCTCGGCCGAATCCTTCACACCGACCCGAACGGAGGCAGCAGACACGGTATCCCCGAAACTGACGGCCCAGGCCGTACACGACCTGCGCGAGTCGCTCGATCACACGGAAGAGGTTGTCAACACCCCTCAAGGCGGCCCGTTCGCCTCCACGTCGTCAGGAGGACTGCACACGAGCACTTCTCTGGCCGCCTCGTCTTCTCAGCCACAAGGGCGGTATCCTGGTGCAAGCCGCTCGCGGCCAATCGCCACGGAATTCGAGCACGAGCCTGCCGTATCGCTGAGCTCGACGAGCCTTCTGCGCGGGCGGAACGGACGCTCGTTCATCGCAGACGAGCCGGTGAGGATGGTCATCGAAATTTCGGACGACGAAGATGATTGGGACGACGATGGCCAGCAACCGGACGCGGACTCGTCGGACTCTCAGTCTGGCCCGAGTCGACAGAAATCCTCCGAGACCGAGCAGACCGACCCCTCGCCGCGCCTCACTGGTCCTCTCACGCCTAGCGCAGCAGACAACACGACCGCCATGCGGGAGATGGAGCGAATCCGACAGCTCCAAGAGAAGGAGTCGGCGATCAAGATTATGATGGAACGCATCGCAGAAATCGAACGACGGAAAAGGGATCTTGCTAAAGGGCGCTCCTCCGACTCTGCTTCAATGTCTCGTACTTCGTCCGCCGGTGCAGCCCAGGTTGCCAGCCCTACGCCAGCCGAAGCACCAGGCGTCATCGAATCGATGCTTGCGACTGCGGCCGCGGCTGCGACTGCGTCTGCGACTGCGACTGACGAGGGAGAGCAGCACGCCGCTCTATCGCAGGTGACTACTTCTTGTATTCTCTTACACGAGCGTCATAAGCTGAGCACTTGGCCGCAGAAGTCCAAGGCGCAGCACTCCGCACCTGCCGAGGTGGAAGCGGCAAGTCGCGTCTCGCCCGACTCAGTGCTTACGCCGCGACACCTTCACGCATTACCCTGATGAAACTCATCCCCAACGACACGGTGGTCGACATTTGCAGGTGTTTCGGCCCTACCATTCGGCCCTGGCGCGGTACCCTCTGAGTCGACAGGGCCCGCTACCTCCTGCCGTGACCTCCTCGTCGGACTCTCTCTCCGAGGCCAATACTGACGCTGTCTCAAGAATGGGTTTGGCTTCTTGGGTCGCTCAGAGAAGAGGAGTTGACGTCAACAAGCGGCTCTGTAAGGCGGAGGCTGGCGGTGGACGATGTCACGACAGGACCTGCAAATGCGTCCATATCGCCTCTTTCGTCCCAACCGGTATGTCAACTCTTTCCGAGACCAATTTCTCTCTATCTGCATCCAGGTCGACGTTCGCAAGCAAACTCGAGCTGCGCGCATCAACTTACGCTCGCACCGGCGCATTCTCCCCTCACGCGCGACGCAGCCGAGGAGTCCGCAGAATACAATCGACAATTCGGTGTTTCGTAGTGTGTATCCGACTGCAGTGCTGCTCACCACGACTGCGCAAGTCGCCTATGCAGGCCGCCGCGGTCGACATTGCCGAATCGGCCTCGCGTCTTTCTCGCCTTTACACGCATCTTAGTCCTGTTGCTACCATTTCAAGTAGGCCGCTCCTTGGGCACGTGTACTATATGCAAATGCGACACGCTGTTACGTACATGCACGATCTATGCGAAAAGGTCGCGAGACGATAGGCGATCAGGCCGTGGGGGTGGAAAGTATACGACAACATTGTGAGGGCAACGAGAGAGCTATCGGTGACTACGCGCGTAGGTCCATGTTGAGACCAACACGAGAACGCAGCTGAGAAAAACTCCGGTAGAGACCTGTGGTGGGGTTCGGCCTCGGGTCAGTGCGTTGACCTCACCGTCAAGGGCCGAGTCATGACGCATACCTTGTATTCGAAGAGAACGACCGATGCAGCGAAAGATAGTACAATGCTCACGCTGACAGCGTAGCATTTGAGGAGATTGTCCGCGTGGCGCATAACGAGGGCTGAGGGCCAGACACGAACTGTCAGAGTGATGTTCTCGCGCGAGTCCGATTTTGACACGTACCGTTCAACAAACCCCCAACAGACTGTAGGATGACGACGAGCCAAGGCAATGGGCGGTCGAAGCCATCAAAGAAGCGGTCGAAGATGGTTCTCGCGTACCGAAGTTCCGGAAGCGCGGGTTCGATGACCTCGTAATCGAGCGGGCCATAGTCCGACCCGACATCCCACAGAATGAAGGGCAAGCTAACAAGGAGGCCGAATGCGCTAAGCTGAATATTCCGCATCCAAACGCTGCCGGATTTTGAGGGCGCTGCTGAGTTGGTGTGCGTCGAAAGGAGCGGCGTTTGCTGGGCAGTAAGGCGATCGGACGAGTCGTAGCTCCTGCTCGGCACCTCATCGCTACCGCTGAAAGTGAGAGGTTGCGCGCGAGCCTTTAGCACGCGCTCGAAAGATACCGAGGCGAAACCGGAGGAAAGGCACGCTGCGATCACCGCGGCAAAGCCTAGCGCCTGGCTGGGCATCGAGCCATCGTGAAGCCGAGGCATCGCGAGCGGGTCGGAGTCGGTATTCGAAAGTTGCACAAGGCCGACGCCGACCGAAAGAACAAGTAGGGAGAACCATTGTTGGCGACTCAGGACGCGGTCGAGTAGGTAAATGGAGAACATCGCTGTCGCCGGAATCTGCCAGTATCGACATAGTGCTCCGTCAGCCTGGCGCCACCGAAACAAGTCCGCCTGGCGCTCCTAACCTTGAGCTGGTAGGCGAGAAGAAAGACCGGGACGCTGAGGTTGCCACTCGCGACGAACTGCGCGTTTCCTTGGAAGCAAAAGAGGCCCGCGAGTGCCTGAGAGGTACCGAGATGTGAGCAACTTGGTGGCCGAAGGTCCGCTATGACTTGCTTACCGCCAGGTGCCAGAGATCTTTCGTGAACAACCCCGCGAGCAATGCTTGCCACCATTCTCCTTCACCGAGATCGGACCATAGCGGCCGGCTGCCGGAAGTAGCGATGACGGCAGGGTCCGCAGTGACTCGGTCTGGATGCAGTGCAGCGACGTCGGGCGTAAGGGTCGGGGACGGTATCGGCGCCGGTGTGGCTGGAATTAGCGCGAACGAAGGAGCTCGGGCTGACGGCGCTTTCCCTTGCGCCAGGGCAACATCTATTGACAGCGTGTTGTTCTTTGGTATCTTTGGGCCGAGCTGGGGAAGCTTGGTGACGGAGGACGACGCCCGACGGTGTAGCTGGACTAATCCGTTTCGGGTCCGGTATGAGCTTCACCATCCTCTTGCTCGACCAGCTCGACGGCACGTGAAGGGAGAGCAACAACGCACCGGGAATAGCCGTCTCGTCGGCAGCGACGATAAGGCTCGCCTCTTCTCCTTTCTGTATTCTCGCCCACAACCGTTTCTCCTCCTCGACCGCCTGAACTCGACGTTCCTCCGACGCCTCCCGGTCTGCCGCAGCGAGCGCCTCCAGCCGCCGTTCTTCGCCGAGTCGCTTTCTCTGCATCGCGGCATCGTGCAGTTCACCCGTCGCCGCGACGAGACCGATCGATGCGAGGATCTTGACGACTTCGGTGAGGAAGATGGCCGACGACGCGCTGTACCGAGTTCCCGGCGTCGTCCTCGAGACATGCAGAACGATAGCGAAGCAGCTGTAGTGCAGCGTCAAGGCGACGAGCGAAAGGATGCCTGCCCGGTCGAGCGAATGCGGCATTTCTCCGAGACTTCCAACGGCGCCGTGGAACGCAGAGCGTGCGGAGCCTTTGTAGCTGGCGGTCCTGACCACACCTTGCTGGCTCTTGCGTCCGGCGCAGCGCAGCGCCCCGCGGCCGAAGGCTTCGAGCTAGAGTGGATGCTGCTGAGTCGCGAAGGTGAACGCGTCCGATGAATCCGATCGCGTGTTTGGACGCGGCGACCGGCGTCAACTAATGACGCGCCAATATTTGCAGCACTTATAGTGAGGTCCATTGATCAGACTGTTCTTATGAACGGAGAGAGACTCTGCCGATGTGTCATGAGTGATGAACCGAATCCCAAATGCAATGTGACATCGATGGATCAAGACGGCTAATTCTAGGCAGAAGGTTCGGTGTTCGCAGCTACAGGCAACGGAGCAAGCTCCGCCGTCTCCGCAGCCGCCGATGGTGCATGTCGTCGCGAAATGCCGTCGACGAGCGGGAGGAGGACGGCAAAAGTCAAGAAGCTCGTGTGCCCTCGCGTGTAAGCGCCTGCCTTCGTGCCAAAGTCGCGGTCCCGATCTCGCTCGTCTCGCAAGCGACGGCCTTCAGCAGTCTTGTCGACGGCTGGTGCTGTCGGCTTCGCGTTGCCGGCGCCTTGGGAGTCGCTCGCGCGGTCAGGCTGCGGCAAAGACAGCTCGTCGCCGACAGTCTCGTCGCCATCCAGGTCTTGCGTGGGAGCCGCGCGCCTGACGCGCTTCGTTTCCGGTTCGACGAGCTCTGATGCTGCGTCGTGCGACGCTGGCGCAGTTCCGTCGACCTCCGCGACGTTGCCGACACCCGCCGCCGTTCCTTCTGCGGCTTCCGCTGCTGCCGCTGCTGCCGCTGCTGCCGCTGCTGCCGCTGCTGCCGCTGCTGCCGCTGCTGCCGCTGCTGCCGCTGCTGCCGCCTCCGCATCCCGCTGCCGCTTCTTTTCCTCCCGCTTTCGCGCTGCGTCCAGTATTTGACCCTCCCTCCGCCGCTCCTTTTTGTTCTCGACCTCCTCGATCCGTGCGATGGCGGTGCCGACGTCCGGTGCGACTATCGGAGTCGGATCGTGCGTGCGCGTCAAAGTCTCGTACATGGTGATGTCAGAGAAGCCGAGCTCGGCCAATGCTGAGCAGGTCCGGATCACTTGCTCAATACAAGGTGAGAAGCAGCATATCCGGGCTTGTCGGTCTCGCTGCAAGGTAAGTGCGGTCAGCGTCGAGTCAGTCAGAAGGGAAAGCGTGCAGCTTACTCGCATAGCTTTCTTCGCATGTTCGAGTGCTTCCCAGGGTGCTGGCAGGTCGAGGAAGACTGCCAGTGGGCACGCGTTAGTTGTGTCCTGCGCCAGGAACCAGACAGGCGCGAGATGATGCTTACTTGCGTCCACTTCGTTCTCGAGCTCGAAGCCGTCCTTGTATACGTCGCGGTGCTTGACGGTGATGACACCATCTAGGCCGTGCTCCTTGAACTCGACCCTGTCGCGAGCACAGTATGAGCGTCGAACCTCGCAGTTTTCGCCGCTGGGTGGACCAGTCAACTCACTTGGCTTTCTCGAAGCGCTCTTCATGGTACTCGAAGCTGTGTACCTTGCCTTGATCTCCGACTGTTCGGGCAAGCGAATGCGAAAAGGATCCGGAACCGGTACCTAGTGCATGGATCGTGGTCGGGACGGAATTAGTCCGGTAAGGTCGTAAGCAGAATTTCGTGCTGCAAGTATGGAGAGCCCGAAGACTAACCAGCTTCAATGACTCGGCTGCCTGCTTTCACGTCGAGGTAGCTGGTGATGAAAGCGATATCGGGGAGGTAGAGGATTTGCGTTCGGTGCGGAAGTGCTTGTGTCCTGCACCAGAGAAGCGACTCTTTCCGTCAGCCACCCGCAATCGGCGCCACTGCGCACCTGCATGTAGAATGAGATCCTCAACCGGTCAAAACCGACGCACCAGAGTTCGGGGGTCGGTTTCAGCAAAAAGACGAAACCGCGTCCGTTGCTGGAACTGAGCTTCGTGCCCCACGGTTTCCCGACCATGTCCGAATGCCTGAAGTGACCGTAGCGCGATTGCAGTTCTTTGTCCCGTGTCACGATCTCCGACGTGAGCTGAGTGCGACTCTGCGGGAGAGTGTTCCAAAGAAAGTGTCAGTCGACCGCTGACGACACCGCAGACGGGGGCATGGGCACGAACGTGGTAGACGATGACCCAGTCACCATACTGAATCTCTCCCGTCCGGTCAAAGGTCATATCGGGAGCAGGACGGGGTGTCAGGAGGTTGATCGACAAAAAGTCGGCGCACGGCGAAACAAGTTCTCATCGGCTCCTCTTATGCACACCCACAATGGCACCCTGTTGCGATCTGGAGCTCAATCGACGTCCCCAAACAGTCCAAATGGATACGGCGTCTGAGCTATCCCGGCTGGATCGCGCTGTTCCGCCTCCGCCCCGGACAGCTTGCGCTGGTCATCGGTGCAGTCATTGTCGATACGGTTGAGGTATGCATGCGAGAGTGGCACAGCTTCTTACGCTACCGCACACTACCGGACGACGCTAACGCAGTACAACACGACTCAGTCGCACAGCCACCATGATGCTGCTGGTCGCTCAAGTACGGCTGTCCCCTCTTGTTCTCCTGCGCCGCCCTTCTCCAGCACCACATGTTTCGAAATGCTTGACAAGGCGGCGGACAGGCTGCACGAGCGTGGTCAGACCAATCGCGACCGCGACCGGCTCGTTCGTGTTCTCGTGCATCTCCCGGAGAAGCTCGTCGAAATCTTCTACCGCAACGCTCCGAAACGACTAGCGTTGTGCTCCTCACACGCTCGCAGCAGAAGGCGAAGACACCGAAGCATCCCGACGTTCCCAATTGCTCTTCATCCTAGAGGCGCCCGACGGACCAGTTGTCAGTCGCGGACGCTTTGCTTGTCGCGCGACAGGCTCCTTGCTAAGTTGTACGCTCACCACACAACCTGACAAAAACAGATGTCCGCTCAAGTACATGATGGATACGATGCCGAGGCCAGACGCGTATCTGCTTTGTCCGCCGCGACGAGTGACCGATTCCCAGTCGGCTCATCCTGAGCTCACACTCCACGACTGACAACAGTTCTTGCTGGAGGCGATGACGTGCGCAGACCAAGAGGCGCTCAGTGGCACTACGGGTCACTGCGAATGGTATATCTCTCGTGCGGCAAGCCCTCGGGAGCGTTCCGCCTCGGGGCGGCAGAAGACGCCACAACCCAGCTCAGCCCGTGAGAGCTTGATCCTCATGCAGCCAGGGTGCACGATGTCTTGTATCCGTATGGTCCATATAACATTCGCTAAATGCATGAATATACTTCATGTTTCTGTCGATCAGATCGAAATCCTTAAGCTTGTGACGGAGAATCCGCGGAACCTGCATTGCCACCATGGTCAACCCTCTCAATGGTGCACTACGCTGCTTGCAACAAGTAATCAAGTTGCACCATCCGTACGGGCGTTAATTTGCAGACCGGAAAGGAAGACCGTCACGAACCACGAGGCGAGCGGCGTGTCATCGCCCCCACTTTTCTCCACATTCGGCTCGTGTCCGAGGCTTGCCAGCTCGACGAACGTTTCCCTCTTCGTTCTCACACTGCACACCCAGCAAAGTAGCTCTCAACAGCTACAGCCAGAGATATCATGCCAGACGCCGCCTCAACCGCCGCTGTTCAGCCTCCGCCCTTCATCCTCGACCTGCGGAACCGATCGCCGCCCGCCTCGCCGAGCCAGGTTGCCTCCGATGTCGCTCGCTCGTCCTCGCCGTCGTCCTTGGGCGAATCGGAGGGCACTGCCTCGACCAATGCTACCTCTGAGGCTCCCTCCGATCCGCTCCGCGAGCAGATCATCGCCGGCTTGTTCGGATCGCCAAAGCCCACCGTTCCAGGCAAGACGGAAAAGGATCGCGCGTATGCGTACCGCCGCACGATCCCGACTATGACGCTGTACAGCGAGCGTGGACTGTCCATCTACGAGGAGATTACCAAGACCAAGGTATGCTCGCAGCTCCCTTTCCATCCGCCTTGGGTCACGAGGGGCCGATGCTTTCTCAGCAAGCCCTTGCGCGCTGTCGGCCCCACTTGCCTTACGGCACGCGGGCTTGTCCTTCGAATCATGCAGCTGGTAAGCATCCCCTTCGCCGACTGAGCGCGCTGACCTCGTCTTTGCGTTTCGGTTCAGGCCTACTATCCGTTCGAAGCCGAGAAGGAGATCCTCGAAAAGCATGGAGACGAAATCGCCTGCCGCATGTTTGGACTGCCGTCGGCCTTGCTCGTTCCGGACAACGCAGTCCGCGGCAACGAGGACCAGTACGAGCCCTCTCCGGCTTCAAACAGGGGCGCGAAAAAGGAAAAGTGGTGAGCCGGCGTTTGCGACCACAACGGCCCTCCATCCGCGGTGTAAGCGCTGACGCACTGCTTGCAGGGGCGACACCGCTGTCGGTCTCCACAACTACGGCGTCAACGGCTCTGCGAACCTCGCTCAGCACAATGTCGTCGCCACGCAGGGCCTGGCGGTCGAGCTCGGCTCGGGCTCGCTCGACAAGACTCGTCATCTCCTCCGCTCTATGGCCAAGCTGTTGCAGTCTCGCGACGAGGGCAGCGGCCCAGTCTCTCCCCTCCGCTCCATTGACTACAAAGCAGTGCGTATGGCGAACCCTCCACGAGTCTCGGCAATCGATACTGACCTCTCCCACGTCTGCCGCTCGACAGCTCGACCTTGAAGCGGCGTCGCTCTACTCGACACTGTCCTCGCTTGCATCGGTCGAAGGCGATTGCGTCACGACGGCCGTCGACGAACAGCCAGACGCGACGAAACGCCGTGTTTCGGTCTCGGGTCTTCACGCCACCTACGATGAGGGCCTCGCCTTCTTGAAAGCGCAGAACGATGCCGGAAGCCCTTCGAGCGTTTTCTCGGACCTCCCCGACTTGCCGACGAGCCCAAAGTCGGTCCCGACTACCTTGTCCAGTGTCCTCGAGGACGACAGCGACGAAGGCGAGGCCGGTCAAGCATCCCACGGCGACATCGCTGCCGAACGCCGGACGACTTCGATCATGTGGCTCGGTTCTTCCTGCGGCAACTACACTCGCGAAGAAGCGGTGCAGTTCCTCCGCAACATCGAGCTGCGCGAGGGCGATACCATGCTGATCGGCATCGACGGTTGCGCGGACGGACCTCGTATCGAAACTGCGTACAACGACCCGCAGGTGAGTCTGAACCCTTGCCTAGATGGTCGCAATGCCCTGATCTGACTCATGCTTGCCGCTGGTGCTCTAGGGCGTCACCCGCGCCTTCATTCTTGAGGGTATCGACGTCGCAGGCCGCACCCTCGGCGGCGACGCGGCCGAAGTGCTGCAGCAGAAGAACTTTGACTACGTCAATCGCTGGAACGCCGAGCTCGGAAGGCACGAGGTGAGCCGTCTTCCACCATCCTGAGGAGAGCAGCCTGAGTTGCATAGGTAGCCCCGTTCTGACCCGTTCCCGCGACACCCTCGCAGGCTTACGTCCGCGCCAACAAAGACCTCACAATCCCCATCACGGGCGCAGACGACGTCACCGAGGTCAAGCTCGAAGAGGGAGAGTAAGTCCCGCACCTTTGCGCGTGTTGAGCCGGTGTCAACACGAGAGCCCTTCCTGACATTTCCTGTTCTACCAGGCTCCTCAACATCGAAGTCTCTTACAAGTACACCTATGCGGAAGCGGCAGCGCTTTTCCACTTGGCGGGCTTCCGGCTCATTCAGCACTGGACCGACTCGTCGCGCTCGCATTACCTCTATCTGGTCGAAAAGCCTCGGATGTGGTTCCCGTCGACGACCGAGAGCGCTGCCAAGATGCTCGGCATCGAGGTCGTGTCCGGGGACAAGGAGAACGACTACGGTGTCCCGACTTTGGAAAAGTGGGAAGAAATGTGGCGGGCGTGGGACGGCTTGATGGTGAGGATGCCCTCCTCGGCGAAAGTATTCCGCAGCATACGAGTCGGTCAACTGAACGGCTTCCTTTACCAGCTCGAGATCATCCCCAAGTCGCTTCACTTCAAGAAGCCGATCCCACTTCGCCACATTCCGCTCTTTTACGTCGGCCACATACCCGCTTTCCGGGACATTCACCTGGCGAGGTACTTCAACGAGCCGCTGACCGAGCCGGCACACTTTGCCGACATCTTTGAACGCGGAATTGATCCCTGTGTCGACGACCCCGAGACCGTCACGCACTGGCATTCGGAAGTCCCGAAGGACGAGGCGTGCTGGCCATCTCTCCAGGAGATTACTTCGTACGAAGCTTCGGTTCGCGACCGCGTCCGCAAGGTGTACGCCGAATACGAGGGAAAGTGGACAACCAAGCTCGCCCGCGTGCTGATGATGACTTTTGAGCACGAAATGTGCGACCTTTCTGCCTCGGGCTGATTCGGTACCCATGTCATCGCGTGACTCATCCATCGTTTTGACCTCACAGGATGCACTGGGAGACCTCCGTCTACATCTGTCTCCAAGCCGCGAGCTCGCTCAATCTTCCGCCCGGAACGGCGATTCCTGATTTCCCCTCGCTCGCACGTCAAGCGAAACGCGATCTGCAGCAGAACGGCGGCGGACAGCGTTTCTTCTTCCCCGCTCAGGAGGTCACAGTCGGTCACGACGACGACGATACTGTCGACGACCAGACGCCGTTCGACCCTGCCCGAGAATACGGCTGGGATGTCGAGCACCCTCGCCGCCAGCTTCGCGTCAACGCATTTGAGATCGAGGCCCTCCCGATCTCGAACGGAGAGTACAAGACCTGGCTTACCGAGACGCAGCAACTCTCGAACAAGGCGCTCATTCCGTCGAGCTGGACGGACGAGACTGGTGAACTCTGCGTCAAAACGTTGTTCGGCTTGGTCCCCCTCACTCTTGCCGAGGAGTGGCCCGTGGCTGCAAGCGCGGAACAGCTCGAAAAGTTTGCCAAGGTATGTATCCTCTAGTCGAGCAAGGATCGTGACAGGACTGACTCGTAACCTACTGCGCTCGATAGGCAAAGGGAGGGCGGTTGCCGACGTTCGGCGAGTTGTCGGCGTTCAACCAGCAAAACCCTATCTCTACGCCTCTCGCCAACATCGGCCTTGCAAATCTGCATCCTGTCGCGCCGTCGGTACCCGGGAAAGCGCGTGACGGCAGCCAGCTCCCGATCACCGATGGCGGCCTGTGGCAGTGGACCTCGACAGTCCTCGAACCCTGGGCTGGCTACAGCGGCTCGATTCTTTACCCTGGCTACTCCAGCGACGTACGTCGAGTGCGACTGCGACTGAACTGAGATGCGGCAACTGACATTGAGTGCCGTCTCTTGCCTTTAGTTCTTCGACGGCAAACACCACATCGTGCTGGGCGCGAGCTACGCGAGTCCTCGTCGCTTGGCTCGTCCTTCTTTCCTCAACTGGTACCAGAAGAACTGTGCGTTTCTGAGGCCTGTTGCTGCCGGTCCCCGTACTGACATGCTTTGCCGCAGACCCTTTCATGCTCGGAGGTGCTCGGGTGGCGTACGATGTGTGAAGCGCTAAAAGCGGCTGATGCATGCAGGAGACACTGGTCGAGAGGACTTATGTATATACCCCTCCGAGCTTGCTCCATTCCTGTAAAAAATCTGAGCGACCTAAAAGTCGTCGTCAAATTCGAAGCCTCCTTCCGAGCCTTCCGACGCGCAGTTGTCGCCTTGAGCCACACCTCCTTCGACTCCCCGTTCCCTGGCATCACTCAGGATCACGCTGTCCGGAGTTCTCTCGGCGCTGTCGGAGGCGTCGACGACGCTGCGAGTGCTAGACCGTGTGGCGCGGCGCGGCGTGTGACCGTTTGAAGGGGGTTCTTCTGCTTTTGGCATCCGAACCCGGAGAGAGCGACCTGTAGTAGACTTGCCGCTGAGTTTCCCTGGCTCGGCGAAACGTGCTGGACGTTTCGGCAACGGCGCTTCCTCCGAGGTGGACGGAGAGATCGTAGGTCGTTTGCCGAGACGCGACGTCGCAGGTTCCTTCTGCGCCTCGACGAGGTCTGCCTGCTGACGGGATGTAGCGGACTTGATGACCTCGGAAGCGCTTGGGTTCGTGACTACGGCGGATGTACCGTTAGCCTGCGCATCGCCAGATGCACCCTGCGGGTAACGCATGAACAGATGTCAGAGCCTGCGAGTCGGACCAGAGAGACAAACCGCCAAGGGAACGCACGACAGACGCAGGTTCAGCCGACTGCTCCGGCTGGCTGAACTGATCCAAGAGGCGCTGGCGAATGCGAAGGCCTTGAATGAGTTTCTTCCAGCGTTTGAGGACGCGGTCTTGCTGCTTCGCGAGTTCACGCTCGTAGGTCGATTGCTCCAAGGTCGCGACGGCCTAGCGAATCAAAGACCTCAGCACGATGACCTTGTGAAGGTTCCGACAGGCCGTGCCTTACCGCTCGCAGGGTGTCTTCGTGCTCCTGCGCGATGACGATGCCGGAGATGACGGGCAGCGCGCGCCGTTGCCGGAACTCGAAGCCCATCTTCATGATGAGTAACACATCGTCAGTGGAGCATCCGAACGATAGGCCGCGCATGGCGACTCACGATAGCCTCGCCATAGTCGATCCCGAGCTCTTTCGCGCATTTGGCCGCGTACTTGCCTGTACGAGAGGTAAGCGTCAAAAAGCCGTGTCAGCATCGCAGGCCGGAGGCGCCGAGACTCACTGCGCAGGTGTACTGCCCCGGCTGGCAACATGGAAGGAACGAAGAGGTCGATATTCCCAAAGTTGTTCTTCGGTACTTTGCCCTGTCGATCACATAGCAGTCATCAGCTTACGAGCCTTTCACGGCCGAGGTGGCAGGTCGCGAAATCAGGAACTGACGTCGACGACTGGCGGCGGTACGTATGTCTCTGTTTGCTCCTCGGCGTACAACGGCTGCTCGTCGACCTCACCGCCGTCCATCTTGGCAAGCTCTTCTTCCCGCCGGCGGTGGATCGTCACGGCTCGCTGCTTGACAAACTTCATCGGGATCTCGTTCGACTTGACGACTCGACCGGTTCGGTACCAGTTCTCGGTAGACCGGACGTTGACGACGTCGGAGCGCCGGAAGATTGTGAATTCGCCCTTGAAGAGCCCGAGGGATTTAGACCCGGGACGGAGCGCTTCGTCTCGGTGAAGATGCTGCTCGAGAACGTAGCTGGGGGAATGAAGCATGTGAGCGAGCTTTTTTTGCGTTACAGGAAGTAGAGGTCGATGGAAAAGACGCACTTGGGATGGCTCTTGAAGCCTCCGATCGAGGTCGGCATCGGAGCGTTGGCCTGCCGATGCCACAGCTCTTCTTCCTCCTGCATGTCTCGATTCTGTTTACCCAACACGGAGTCAGCTTCATTCGCGCCGCGACGGACGGTGACAAAGGGGAGCGTACGAGTTTGAAGCCGCGACCCAACGGAGCGATCATTCCCGCGAACCAATCGCTGCCACCGTTCTCCTTGCGCACTTTCGACGAAGTCGGGACCCGCGACTTGAGCGTCACGTTGACGAAAGCTCTCGCATACCGCGGTGTGACATCCCGAGCCGAACCGTCTGCGCACAGGAGCAACCGTCAGTTTCGTGCTGGACGTCGGAGAAGTTTGCCTTCCGAACTGACCCTCTTCGTACGCCACGACGTAAGCGAGGACGTTACCGGCTCCGCCTCCTCGTGCCGCCGCTCGCGGCGGCTCCATCAACTTTGCGCACCGCATCCGTTTCCGGACCGGATCGACGACGATCCACTCCTTGTTGTAGCGAGTGTAGGCCTCTACCCACTGAGCCGGGGCGATCGAAAGTTCGTATGCGTCTGCCCAAGAAAGGAGAAAAGAAAAAGCAACGGAGCGACCAATCAGCCTGTCGGAACTTCTGACGGCAGTACGACCCTGCGCGTCCTCTTCGACTGACCTGGACTGGCTCCACGTCTCAGCTGCTGGTCCTTTTTCCACGCCGCCACTTTTGCGCCGGAGGAAGGACCCCTCAGATTGACTTTCGGGACCTTGTACTTGAGTTTCCCACGTCCGTCTTCGAACGATCCGTCCGTATCCGAGGCGCTCGTCGCGGCCGAAGCCGATGAAGACAGCACGAGCACGTCCGGGTTGGGGTTTGTCGCGCTCGATCTGGTCCCTTTGCCGTTCGTCGGTCGAGGGCGCGAGCCATCGCTCGTCGCGCTACTTGTACCCGACTTGGCAGCCGATGTGGCCTTGGTGCGTCCTGAAACGCCGCCGCCGGTCGCCATCGATTTCGCCTTGGTGTTCCGACTCTTTTGGCGATCCGCCTCTTCGTCAACTGCGACAAAGTCCGCATCGTCGTCGTCGGTCGTCGTATAGAAATGGGCCTTTCTGATGACAGGAGCGGTGGTCTTCTTCTTCTTTTTCTGGCTGTCGCCGGGTGCTTTGCCTCCTCGCCTCGTCGATGCGGTCGCGGCAACCTTGGTCTTTCGGCTTCGAGCCGGAGGAGCAGTCGTCTGCGCCCTGCTGCGCCACTCGAGCGCTTGGAGGCTGACGACGAGTCGCGCGGGGATGTCGATCGCTCGCAAGAGGGCGACAAAGAGCTGGGCCGAGAGGTCTTTCGAGCCGCGGAGGGTCGACGCCGCGAGGTTGAGCGACTGCTTGTGCTCTGTCGGCGGCTGGCGGAGCACCTCCCACGAGGACGACGCCGGTTCGTAGGGTCGGATGAGTTGTCCCGAAACCGGATGAAGGGGGAGTTTGGACGTCGAAGCCGATTTGTCGAGCGCGGCAGTTCGTTGCGCCGTGGTCAAGAGGTACGGCGATTCTTGCCACGGGTAGAGCGGGATCCTCTCCGGATCGAGGGGCGGTTCGCGCGCTTTGCCTTTACCCTTGACATCCTTCTTGGCGAGGTCTTTCTCCTTGTCGAGTCGTTTCTGGGCTTTCGCGCGCAAGCGTTCGCCTTCCTCCCTCCAAGACTCGACCTCGTGCTCGACCTCGACGACGTCCCTCCGCGAGAGTTCTTTGCCCGGGACGATCTCGAACGCGGTGTACCACCAGCTCATCAGGTCGGACAGGGCGCGGTCGAACAAGCGCGAGCGGTCTCGGGCGTTGGGGAACCGGGTGGGCGTGATGTGCGCAAAGGCGTTCAGGAGGGCTGCTGGTACCTGGGAAACGAGGCGGGCCTGCGCGCACAAAGTCGGTAGTCAGTTCCGCCAGTGCAACTCGAAGCGGGTCCGGTTCGAAAAGGAAAGCTGACGACGTACTTGCAGTTCGGGGTCGTTGAGCCAGCGGTTACGGATCAAGCCCATCGCGAGGAGGGCCATGACGTGAACCTTGTGTCGTTCCTGGCGGACCATGCGTTCGCGAGCAGTTTCGCCTTTTCCCTTGCTGTGTGCAAGTACCCGGCATCAGATCGTATTCTCCCTCCCGCACACGAGTCAGATCGGAGGACGGACGACGCACGCTTTGTTGCCCTTTGCCTTGGGTGGTGCGCGGCCGATGACGATCTCGATCCCTGTGCCGCCTGCTCCTGTTCCTGCTGCTGTAGGTCCATTCTCGGCTTGACCCGCATCGAGACCGTCTGCGCTGCTGGGAGGCGGAGGAGCAGCTGCTTGCGGGATGTCGACCTCGTCCCAAGCCTCTTCTTCCTCTTCGTCGGCGTCTTCCTGGTGGTGTTGGTCGTCGTCTTGGCTGTAGTCTTGGTCGCCATAGCCCGCTGCGAGGGGATGGCGATTCGGGGTCGACGCGTTCGAGGGGAAGCGACCGACGGGGGCAGCATAGTCCGACTCGGACGCCGAGGCCGAGGCCGAAGCCGAGCCCAGTGGCGTCGAGTAGCGTGACATGCCCGCGCCTTGTCGCTGTCTCTGACTATAGTGAGAGGGAGAGTCTCGACCTGTGATGACATCAGGTTCCAGGTTGACATGTCGATGCACTTGTCTACGTTGAAACCGCGTTGCGCTGTGCTGTGCTGTGCTGCAGGCATGCGGACGCGTCTGTCATAGGGACCAACTTGCTATAGTCACGCTCCACTTCGAGCACCAGGCTCGGCGCTTCCTCCTCGCCGCCTCTCCGACTCTCGTCCACGCAGCGACGGCCAGAGCTCCTACAGTAGCGCAGCGAGGCTCGATTTCCCAAGATGACAACCGCAGTAGCCGGCACCGTGTCGGGAGCTGAACGACCTGATTCGACCCGCGAGAAGCAAGGCCGACCATCATCTACCAACTTGAGCCTGCCCGACAAGCTCGCACCGTCCCAGCACTCCGAGTCCACGACTGTAGCTCCATCGACTACTCAGGGCACCGTCGTACACCACCCAGAACTCCCTGCAACGAGCCAGAACCGTACCGCGAAACCGGTCCGCAACTACCGCCTGCACCAAGGGATGAACCGCTTCTGCCTCGACGGACGCTGCATGACCTCGGGCGATTCCGTCCTGCCCCTCGTCGGTTCGAGCATCGTCGCCCTCGTCTTGCCGGCCCTCTTCTGGGCCTTCAACGGACCCTGGCTCTGGCACCACCTCGGCGCGGGAGGGGGAGGAGGCAGAGCGACCGTGTTTGTCTTTCTCGTCCTCGTCCTTCTCATGTGGTCATCCATGGTCCGTTCTCGAGCACTCTCTTTCTTTGCTCACAGCGAATTAGACTCCGTAGCTCAGTCGACCCCCCTCCCGCAGGCCAGGACCGCACTGTCCGATCCGGGAATCATCCCTAGAAACCTCGACCCCGATCCGCCGCAGCGCTTCATAGAGCCGGATCCCGACATACCGGGCAGCGAAGGAGAGTGGGTCGTCGAGACCAAGTATGTTGAGTTGCCCGGGAAAGGCTTCGTCGCGAGCAAGTGTCCGTCGCTTTGCGGGATTCGGGGAATTTGACCGGCTCGCGAGAGGCTGATCCTTGGCGCCACGCCGCATGATCGCAGGGTGCCCGACTTGTCACACGTACCGACCGCCGCGGACGAGTCACTGCAGGCTGTGCGACAACTGCGTCGAGCGAACCGATCACCACGTGCGTTCTTTTTCCTTGACCCTTTTTCGCTTCTCCGAGGCCCTGTCGCTGACGATGTAGGCTCGGACTTTTGTACGCCCCGGCAGTGTGCATTCCTCAACAATGTGTGTAACCTTGTCAAACTTCCGAGCGAATGACTCTTTCAGCTGACATGGGCCTCCCAATCCCTTGCAGTGCATCGGCCGCCGCAACTACCGCCCTTTCATAGTCTTTCTCACCTCGGCAGTCGCCTGCGCCTTTTACGCCATCGCATTCACGCTCTATCACGTCGTGTACGCCCTTACCGAGGCCGACTCGACAGGCTGGAGATGGGACACGGTCGGCGCAGTCGTTACCGCCGTCTTGGCAGTTGTGGTTGTCACGCCGATCGCCGGCTTGCTAGGATATCATATCAGGTTGATGTGGAGCAACCGGACCACGATCGAGCTCGTGAGTTTTATCAGGGGGCGCCCGTCCGTCTCTCCGCGATATTTGCGACTGACCGTTTATCGTCGTCCGCCTGCAGCTGCGCCCCGCCGCCCTCCGAGGCTCCCTTGTTGACCCTTCCACCGGCCTCCCCCTCCTCGCCGAAGAAGGCGGCGTCGAGAACCCCTGGAAACGCTCAAACCCGCTGCTGAACATGAAGGACGCGCTCGGTGCGCCGAGGAGGCAGTCAAAGTTGGCGCGGGAAGGGCGCGTGCAGTGGAGAGGGTGGTCGACCGTACCGATGCCGGAAGGTGGGTCGGCGGGCACCATGCCTTTAAACAAGTCGGGTCTGGCGCGAAAGAGCGGAACCAGTGGGTAGGATGTAGCCGCGCGAGGCTCGCCGACCTCTTTGCCGTGTTGGTGAGTGTTCCTTTCTCGCTTTCACTACGACGTGCTGACTCCAATCGATGCATCGGCAGGTTTCTACTTCTCTATGGACACGCTAGGGGCTGTACTTGTCGTCACAATCTTATGCATGTTGTTCGTACTTATTTCCTCATTGCACCGTTACGCCACCTTCCCCTTTCACTGGTTTCAAGTCCCCGCTCTGCATTCCTCGTCTCAGAAAGCAGTGGCACATGAGCGAGTGTGTATAGAGCTAGCCCTCGCCTATTGATAGCGCTCCGAATCTCGGAAAAGCTCGGTGGCTGGCTCGGATATTCCCCACGTTTCCTAACCAAACTAGGGCCGGACGACTCGCTATCCGCTCCCTGCATACACAAAAGAACTCCAGTAGCCATGCAATCTCCCTACACCTCTCTCGCATTTGCTTCCGGTGAAAAGAGAGTGCGGGCGGTACGGCTTAAAAAGGTATTCGACTTTCAACAAGGGGTACTACTTCGCGAGAACGGAGAGGGTGTAGAAGCGTCAAAACCTATTAATTCTTTGCGCTGGTCTTGTAGGCCTCGGCCTTCGAGTCGCTGTAGAAAAAAGTAAAGAGTAAATAGCCGCACTCGGAGGAGGAAAAAGGATGAGCGACGGACTGCTTCGACTCGTCAGCCTTGTTGCCGATAGCGTCGACACCGGCAGAGATACGGTCGCCGATCGAGGCGTTGGTGTTGCCCTTCGCAATCTCCTCTGCAGGCGGGTGAGTGAATCCTTCAGCAAGAGAGTCAGGTGGATGCGTGGAAGCCGGCGACAAACTCACTGTTGCCCTCCTTCTTCGACTCGGCGGACTTGCCCTGGATCGTCTCCGAAACGTCTGTAGGGAGTACAAGTATGGTATGAGCGAGAGTTCAGGTGAAGGTCGTTCAGGCGAAGGAGGTCAAAGAGGGAAGGCGACAGGCCGCTCGAGCCGCCTGCGCTTCCCTCGTAAAACGCGTGCAGAGAATGGCATTAAAGACTCAAAGTTGATGGCGTCGGAAACGGTGTTGGTAATCGACTCGGTGGTCGAGGTAGCAGAGGTAGAGGCCATTGTTCGAGTTGGGGTGGCTGGATCGAGATCGGGATCGAACAGTCAGTCTCTGATGGCGTGAGCAAGGAAGGCAAGGCCACGATGGAGACTCACGTTGTGGTTGAGTGTGGAAGTGTAGGAAGAGCGTGTGATGAAGAAGGGAGAAAGAGAGAGAGAGATGAGGGAAAGCGGGGACAAGGGAAGGGAACTCTGACTGGAAGCGGGGCGGTGCAGAAAAGGCGATCGACATGACGCTGTTGTCCCGCAGCAAGCAGGTGGCGACGTCATTTCATTTTCTGGAAAGACACGTGACCCGGAAACAAAGTCAAGCCGAAGTGCCGGCCGCAGTTGCAGCATGCCCCGCGGACATAGCACAGGTCACTCGTAGCATTCAGATGGGCTCGATGTGCACAGCACCTCTCCCGTCAAGCTTGAGAGGTCGCCACACAGATCACAACCGAAGGGTCTGGGCTGCGGCGATCTTCGTCGAGATTGAGCTGCTGCTGCGCGATCGAGATGCGTCACCGTACAGCCCGCTTCATGCCAGATGCGGCCAACATGGACCTTGGTCCTTAGCCTCCGTTTACGTCCTTCGCCGACCCGCGCAGGTCGTCCAGCCTCCCGTGCGAACGTGGGTGAACCGCTGCGCAGAGCTTGAGACCAGTTGACGCATGGCTCCTTTGCTGGGCGTTGACATGTCGCTCGCGGACGATTTGCGGCTCGATTTGGCTTGAGTGCCCGACAGCGACTCCGCACGCTTGCGTCGCGGCGGACGGTGCCGTGTCGCCGAGTCGATCCGATCCACACGTCTCGCGGATTCCCTCCCGCACAAGAAGCGGCGGCCGCAACCGACTTCCGCAGAGGGTCACAAGCTGCAGCTGAAATCGTTAGCTACAGCTTCTCGTGCGCGCGCGGGCTCGCTCAGCTTGACCCCGATGCTTCAAGACCGGAAGACCCGACCTCTGAGCGTCGCGTGCGCGAGCGTCTCCTGCCGCCGAGCTGTCGGCATAACAGGCTCTTCGCGCGACTGACTTCTATGCTCCCCATCGGATGGAGTGGGTGCGGGATCCGAAGGCTTCCGGTCGAATCTACTGCATGCGGCGCTAGCCGAGGAAGGACCAACTCGACGGAGATGCTGGTCGGGCTTCCGCAACGAGGCGTGGCCTACCGAGCCATCACCGCCTCGTTCTCAAGATACTCCATGTATCGGTACGTTTCCAGCTAGACCGGTGATTTGTGTATACTGGTTCAAACGCTCACTTCCAGGCTAATCAGTCTTCGCGCGTCACGCTCAGCTCCGCATGACAGCCACCTCGCTCCCGCGGCCTCGGACGCTCTTCTGCAGATTTTTTGGGCGCCTACATTGAGTTTGGCATCTTGCTGCTCTTTGAAAGCACACGGCTTGGCTCTGGCTCTGCGCTTGCGGAATCATCGATGCCTCATCGGTCTGCAGCGCTCGACTTCGCGCGATTGCCCCGCCGACTGCTTCCGAGGTTTAATCCTGTGGAATACACCAGCTACAATCACGCTCTGCCAACCATGGCTTGCTTGCGCGCATTGTTTGACGCTCCCTGCGGCTAATTCTCCCGCCGTCGCTCGAACTTGCATCGGCTGGAAATTTGAGCTCGCCAAGCTGCATCTACAAGCCCCTCTTCACCAGTGCTTTCCACCCTGGAATGAAGTTGAGGGACTGCTATGCAGTGGTTCACGACCGCTGACGCCCACTTGCACGGTCTTGCAGCTGGCGAACGTACCGTGGCCTTCTCAAACTCGTCGAAATGACCGCATCGCTGCGGATCGAGTAAACATCGACAGGGCTACAAACGAGTATTTGTGAGCGTATGCAGGTGAGGTCATGTGTCGACTTAGAAACCCTACTAAGGAGCTCCACAGTACGCGGGCCGTGGGTGTCCTGGAGGCGCGCAGCAAAGCGGACGAACGTAAAACGGACGCGGGTGGCGAACGATGCCATCATCGAAATTTAGTCGGCGCCTCCCCTCAGTGGCGTGAGAGAACCACCTCGTCACGGACTGCTTCCTCTCTTTCTCTCTCCAACAACACGCCTCCTCTCGTCTCCAACCCTTCAAATCCAAACCCAATTTCTAACGATGGCTTCCACCGGCGCTACCTCGACCACCGAGTCGATTACCAACACGATTTCCGACGCCGCAAACTGCGAGTCTTCTTATTATCTCGGCTTCGTCTCCACGTCTACACCGAGAGTCCCACCGTCCTAACACCGTTTCCTCCCTGCAGACGTTGCCGAGACCGTCCAGCAGTACACTGCCGGTGCCTCGAAGGAGGCCAACAGTGCGTCCTTTGTCCCCACTTGTGTCGTTCCGACTCTCGATGACGCGCTTTTTCGCTGACCCGCCTCGCGCCTTGCCGAACCTTTTTCTTTTCACCTTTTCTCCTTCTGCAGAGGACGTCGCTAAGGACTCGAGCAACTCGCTCGGTGACCGCGCCTCGGCTGGCATTGACGCCCTCGGCGACAAGGCCAAGGAGTCGAAGCAGTAAGCCATTTGTTGCCTCGCTTTCGCTCGCGGACCCGCTGCTGACCCTCATTCTTTCTTTCTGCAGCGACGCTAAGGCCGAGGGCTTTAAGACCAGCGCCCAGCACTAAGGAATCATGGCCTTTCCGTTCATAGCCGTCCCAGCAGTGCCTTCCCTCCGTTGTAACTAGACACGCAGTTCTTCCCATCGTGTCTCGCGTCTTTGCTCGAGCCTGCGAGAATCTCAGGCCTTACGAGCGTGGCGATCGTCAAGTACGCTATGCATAATCGAGCAAGCTCGAGTACAAGCGCGGGACCCATTTGGAGCGAGGCAAGCGGAGGTCGCAAAAGTTTCACGTGAAAGTGAAAGTCAATCCTCTGACATGACGCTCACACAGTCCTCCTTAGCCCATACAAAGTATTCTGAATACATGGTCTAACGAAAGCTCTACACATCAAACGCAGCACTCCGCCAAGTCACCCCCGACGCCGGATCAGCCGCACGCCACTCTTGTCTGGCTTCCATCATGCCCCCGAGCGTATCCACCCCTGCTCTCGCCGCGTCCTGTCCTTCCTGCACCTCATGGGCGACCTCATCCCGCGCAGCTTGTACCACCCCCTTCTTGGGCGCTTGACCCTCCGGGAGGGGGATCTCTGCTTTGCCGGCGGGGATGACGACGCCTTCTGAGCCGAGGCCGACGGTGGCTTCGAGGTTGTCGAGGTCGGCTGCGACGCCGCGCGAGGTCACATGCAGGTGAAAGGGTCGGTCGGGCTGCTCCTCGGTGGTTTCAGGTATAGAGGCGGATTCTTGCGCCCCGCCGTCTTGCCCGATAAAGACATCCCAGCCCGCTCGGATCCAGCGCCATACCGCCTCTCGGCTCCACGGCTCCGGTGCATGTTCTCCCTCCTCTTCCTCCTCACGAGCTCGCTCCCGCCTCCTCCTCCTGACCTCTCCGCCCTTTTGCGCGATCCATTCCGCTCCAGCCTCGAGCACCTTTTCCTTCATCTCCTTCTCGATCACGGTCTGGACGGCTTTTCGGAGCACAGGGCGGAAGAACCATATCAGCCATGGGTGGCTAGACTGGTGTGGCTCGAGGCGGAACTCTCGGAGGTGGACGACGGTGCGAGAGTGGTCAACGGCGAAAAGTGGTGCGGTCAATGCTTCGTCCCCCGATCCGGAAGTGGAGAACGCGAGGTCGAAAGCGAGTCCTTCTCCGCGCGGCGAGACGCTTGAATCCGTTGGTGGAGCCGGGTCGACGCCAAAGTGCACGTCGAGTAAGCCTCGCTCGGTGATGTCGCCGAGACAAGGAATGCCCGTCTTGTAGCTGGCAAAGTACCCGACGTCGAGCACTTCCAGTTGAATCCCTTCGACCGAGAGGACGCTCTTTGCCGTATAGGTCATTCGGTCCGAGGACGATGACGAGGAAGAGGCGGGATGAGAAGCCGGTAAGGGGAGAGCGAGCGTCGAGTCGCCAGACGAGGGAGAGTAGGTCAAGTCCGAGGATTGATGCCATGTGATACGCGCCGGTACAAACGAAGTCGAGATCAGCGACGGCGGTTCGAGCGCGATTGTGACGTTCTCGGTGGCGAATTCCAGTCTGGGGGGGCCGGCAGTCAAAGGTGGACCTGATCAATACATAGCTCCGCCCTCCTCACAAGTCAATCGACGCGAGGGACTCACCTCGGTAAGGGTATCTCGGAAAGCACGCCCATCACCCTCGGCGCGAGCCATTCGACAACGTCCCCCAAGACAGCGCTCGCGAATCCGACCCCTCCGCCCGTCGCCGTCCTCGCCACCACCTCTCCCAGCCCAGCTCCCCACCTGCCCGTTGCAGCGACCAACTCTTCCATCGCCTCCGACGCCTCCCGAAAGAACGGATCGTCCAAGACGGCTCCGATCGCCGAACCGAGATCGTTCGCGAGCGAGCGGACTTCGGATGCCCAGACGGGGCAGTCTTGCACGAGTTGATCGACACGATCTTGCATGGCTCCGAGGGCGCGATATGAAGCGTCGCTGCCGAGCCAACCTGGTTCGAGGAGAGCGGACGAGACAAAGTTGTCGATCTCGGCAATGAGCAGGGAGAGGTGTTCTTGCAGAGGGCGGACCATTGCGTCCGGCTCCGGGTCGTCCGAGGCGGAGACGGAGACAGCATCGGATGAGGCGAAGAGAAGGCGGAAGCGAGGCGCGAGGGACGAGAGCGATCCCGGTCCCTTTTCTGTGAAAGGCTCAAGCAAGGGCAAGACCATCTCGAGCGGATCTCGAGCGACTGCTGCCCGGGGCTTGACACCTGGTGGTCGTAAATCCTTTGCCGGTGCAATTGGCCGGGAGCTGCTCGTCGTCGGGCTCGGGTCGGGTTCGTCGAGTGTCGTCGCGACCACTTCGACCTGGGGCTGGATTTTCTCGACCAGGCGGCGGATATAGTCCCTCGCGAGCTGGAGCATTTCCTGCACCGCGTGTTGATAGGATTTTGTGCGCTGAATCTCGATGACCACCTGGGAGATGACAGGCATTGGGAATCAGTAAAAACTTGGCCGAGATCCAAGTCGCGTTGTGATTCACAACTGACCTCTTTCAAGCGGTCCATGATCCTATTGCGAATTTCCTCGGCGCCCTGTTCCGGCTTCAAATCGGGTCCGACTCTGCCGCCCTCTATTCCCTCTTTCCCTTCGAGGTCATGCTTGACCAGCTCTTCCTGTCCAACAGCCTTTTCGGCCGCCTTGTCGACCACCTTGGCCAGGCTCTCTTGCGTCTTCTCTCGCATGTTGCCATCATGCTTGACTGACTCGAGTTGAAGGCGGACTAGGTCTCGGAGGAGGAGGGCGAGGTCGGCGAGCAAGCGCCGGAGCGAGGGCGAGGCGAAGAGGAGGTGCAGGAGAGTCGAGAGGGAGGAACGGAGCGTCGCTTGCGCGTCGGGTGGGGCAGATGGTAGTCGAGTCGAGGGCGGGTCTGGAGAAGCGTTTGGCAGTCAGACACATTGGCTAGTAGTGATGAAGAGAAGTAGCCGAACCGATCTGGAGTTGAGAGTTGGTGCAGGCCCACGCAAACTCTTGCCATCCGTCTCCGAGAGTGTCCGCCGCCACCCATACATCTTCGGGCTGCTTGTACCTCAGGGCTGGGTTCCTGTGCTCGACGAGCGCAGTGACGGCCTCGATGGCCCTCCTCGTTGCGAGCCTGACTTGTTCCCCCTGCTCGCTCAACTTGCCAGTCCCGATCCGTCCTCGTCCATATTGGGGCTGCCAGACTGCTCCTACCTCGGCTGCGAGTACGTACGAGGCGAGAGCGAGGCGCGAGAGGGCGATGAGCTGCGCCGAGGTGGGGAGGTGACCGGTGCGGAGGGCGGCGAGAATGCGTGCGGCATGCGCGATCGGATGTCGAGTCTGCGGATCGGACGTAGTCTGGGCATAGGGAGCGGGTGCTTCTAGCCGTGGACTTTGGTGAGGACCGTGGTCGTGGTGATGATGGTGACGACAACGAGGAGAAGGGCGCGAGGTCGAGCTCCGTCGGGTGAGCAAAGGCGTAGATTCGTCTGCATCATGGTCCCGCTCGCTGACTCTCGCCGACATCCTCCTCGTCAGACTCGAGAGTCGGCCGTACACCGGCATGAGCGCCCCGGGTGTGCGGTGGAGCCCCACCGAGGAAGCCGCGGCTGAACTTTGCGCCGACTCGAGTCGAGTTCACTCACCCGGTCTATGCGGCATCAGCACCGCTCTTCTCCAGCTCGAACGCTCGAGTATGGCCAACACCAACAGCAGCGCCGAGATGCACACCGCCGGCTCGTCCGACCGCACTCCGGCCAACTACGACAAGGCGTTCAACCTCGCCATCCCGAAACCGTCCCTCGAGCACTCGTTCAGGCTATGCTGCGACCTCGAAGCAGTACGCAGTCTCGGAGAGGGCGTTCACGGAGACGGCGGACAGCAAGTCCCCGCTTCCGTTTCCGAATGAGACGAGATGGCACCCGCGCTGACGGCCTTGTTGTTCCCCCCCCCCCTCACGTATTGTAGGTTCAACTGGGTCAACTTTACCGGAGGATACTTTGAAGGCTCGTGGGGCCACGGAGAGATCGTGTGAGTCGATCCGGCTGGGGGGGGATACCGTGTCGCCGTTGTTCAAAGTCCCTGACGACAGTTACCCCGCCAACGCAGCGCCGGCGGCCAAGACGCGCAACATCTCATGCCCGCCGACCACCCTTCCTTCCCCCTCGCCGCCAACGTCTCGACCCGGTACCTCCTCCGCACCCACGACGGCGTCTTCATCCAAGTCCAAACTCGCGGGTGGCGCACAGGGCCCAAACAAGTCCTCCAACGCTTGAGCGACGCCGCGAGGGAAGGGTTCCAAGGCGAGCCGCCGAAACCGACCGAGTACAAGTTCAGGTTGGAGATCGAGATGGAGACGGACGCGAGGAACGAAAAGTACGCGTGGCTGAACACGGCCATGTGGATCGGAGCCGGAGTCAGGAGTGGCAGGCAAGGTGCGCGGCAGTAAGGTTCCCTTTGCGCCATTCCCGGTGGTATCCAAGCTAACCCGGCTGCCTTTCGTCGCCCTGCCAGTTTTGTACGACGCCTACCTCGTGCAGTAAAAATCCACTCGGTTTCCCTCGCGCTGCTCTGGTCCGGAGAGACCCGGATCAGCCGAGTTGACAGCCACCTGTCGCTGCCTGATTCGCGCATGCTTTCCGACCATCCGACCGGGTCAAAAGTGGCGAGGCTCAGGCAGGTCATCGTTCCCCAGCAGCTCTGCGCCTCGCCTGCTTTTGGCTTGCCAACTCTCCTTAACGACTTGCGCCGAGAAAGGAACGGCTTTCACACGAGGGATGCATACCATCCCGTGAGAGATAAATGGTGGCTAAGCGCCACATGACCAACCCTGTCTGCGCTCACAGTCCCAGACGATCGCGCTGTCGGCCGGTCTTCTCTTCAAGTTCAATGGTGCGTGTCGGGCGTAGCCTCAAGCCTGCTGCTCTCGCTTGCCAGACTGGAACCGGCGTGAGTTTTACCGCGTGTGCGTATGGATTGGTGAGGCTCTTCTATGGGCGAGACGGCTGCGGCGTCGTCGCCCCCCCCGACGGGATTCTTTTCTACGAGAACTTCCCGCCTGACGATACATCTCAGTGGTGACACTCGTCGACCTTTTTGTTGCTTGGGACTTCTTGAATCCTTCTATATATCCCGCTCGACGAAGACAACGGTCTCATCGCTCTCGGACTGCGCTTGTCGCAGTGGGCTGCGAACCCGCCCGTGCGCGGTGGCAAAATGGATCTGGCATTTTGATCAGGGTCCACGTGAGCTAGAGAAGCCGCCGAGATTGAGGCGCGGGTACATCTTCCAGGACGCTATGCGTTGGGCATGATTGGCTAGCTCTATAGGCGAGTCACGCTGCATTCGAGCTGCTGCCGGCGCGTTCGATCCCGTTTCGCAGATCGACGCTTGCTTCCGACGGCTTCCTTGACAAATCTGCGAAGGGTGACTGCGTTTGAAGGGTGACTAGCCAATAGGAGAAGTGGTAATTCGACAGAGCAACCGCTGAAGGGGAGAGAGGGCTCGATTTGGACGTCGATCCCTGGCGCCTGCGATCGCGCAAATTGACATCAACTCGGAAATTGCAAGTCGTGGAAACTGTTGCGTTCCCGCTCCTCTGCTCCTTCTACTCCGACAGAACGCCGGGTCTGTGCGCGCCGCCGCTCTTCGTTACTTGACATCGGAGGGAGAGGATATCAAGTCCAAACGAGCTTCTTGGCTAGCGCCAAAACCGCGTTTCGCTCTCGGAACTTTTGCTCGGAACTCGGCGCGTTGAGCGATCCAACGGGGGCAGATACTCGTCCAGAGGCGGTAGAAACCCGCCGAAAACGGAGGTTTCGTGCAAGTTCGCAGACGTTGGCACGCGATACATCGTCGCCTCCGAGTTGGCGCGCCGACGACATCATCATCGGACTTCGAAAAGTCCGGACGCCTCTCCTCCTCACTCGCTCCCTCTGCCTCCTTTCTTGCTCGTGCCGATCAGCCTTGCATCAAGATGGTCAGCCAGGAGCAGATCTACGATACCCTCAGCGTGGGCTTTGGCCCGGCGAGTGTCGCCCTCGCGATCGCCCTCGTCGAACATAACGCCGGCTTGCCTTCGCCTCATGACGGCCCGGCCGTCTACTCGGCACTCGGAGGCTTGCAAGACGCCCTGGGTTACGATGCTCAAGCCGCCGCAGCAGCAACGTCGTCCGAGGGCCGATCATCGAACTCTGCCTCGTCTTCGTCTCCCGCTTCGACTCCGCCGAAACAGGTCAAGGCATGCTTCATCGAACGCTACGACGGCTTCAAATGGCACCCCGGAATGATGCTGCCCGGCAGCAAGATGCAAATCTCGTGAGTTGCTACGGTGTCTTCTCGTTTTCGGGACCAAATCTCGCAACTTGTCCTCGGGAGGCTCTGCTTCGCCGCGGGGTGTCGCACAAACTTTGCGGAGCACTAGCGCCTTTCTCTATTCCAACAGACGAACCATTATGTACCCGAAGGAATCGATGGGCTGACCCGTTTTCTAATCTTCGCCATCGTTCCCACAGCTTCCTCAAGGATCTCGCCACTCTGCGCAACCCCCAGTCCGGCTACACCTTCCTCGCCTACCTCGCCTCGTTCCGCCCTTCCCGACTCGTTTCCTTCATCTCCCTGTCGACATTCAACCCCTCCCGGCGAGAGTTTGCCGACTACTTGCAGTGGTGCGCCAACAAGGTCGCCAGCGAGATCCAGCAACAAGGCGGTCAGGTCGCGTTTGGCGAGGAAGTCGTCGCCGTGGATGCACTGCGACCGGACGAGCACAACGAGGGCGCCGATGTCAAGGTCCTGCGGGTGACGTCTCGCCGAGTTGCGACAGGCGAAAACATCACGCGGTATACCCGGAACCTCGTCGTCTCGGCTGGCGGCTCTCCAAAGTTCCCTGCCGAGCTCAGTACGCCCGAGCTGGTCGCTTCTCAACGAGTCGTCCACACGGCTCAGTTCCTCGAGCGGATCGACCCTTTGCTCGAACGGATCGTCCCCGCCGCCGCCGCGCAGAAGCTGAACCGACCTTTACGCCTCGCCGTCATCGGTGCAGGGCAATCCGCCGCCGAGTGCTTCCTTCACCTCCGATCCAAGCTCGCACCCCTCCTCCCCGCCGGCGTCGATGGTTTCGAGCGACCGCAAATCGACTTGTTGATTCGGTCGTCCGCGCTGCGAAACACGGACGAGTCGCAGTTCATCAACGAGGTGTTTGACCCGTCGATGAGTCAAGCCATGTTCCGGCTTGGCGAAGAGGAGCGGACGAGGGTGCTCGACGAGGCGAAAAACACCAACTACTCGATCGTCAATCCGCGGACGCTCGAAGCTGTGAGTGCTTTTTCTCTTGCATGCGTTCCCTCATGGTCCCGGTTCGTCAGACTGACCCTACTTTCCTCGCAGGTATACGAAGCGATGTACGATCAGAAGATCGAGGAAGATATTGCTGCTCGTTCGGCGACCGGAGCCGGCGACCTCGCTCGCGATCCGCGACTCACGATCCGACCCTACACCGAGATCCGCGAAGCCCGTATCGCCGAGTGGACTTCTGCCCTTGCCCTGACCCTCCACAACCCCATCACGCACGAGACTCGCGAGGTCGAATACGACGTTGTCGTTTGCGGAACGGGGTACAACCGACAGGTGTGGCGCACCATCTTGTTCCCGCCCGCCTCGTCTGCCGCCGCAGCGGATGCCGAACAGACCGAGGAGGTGGTCCCGCTGTCGGAATTGTTTGCGGTCCGAAGGGCGGGGTCCGCTTCACCGCCGAACTTGTCCCTGCCGGATAGCGTCTTTGCCCAACTCCGACCGACCGCGCGTCGTTCGGGTTCGCCTTCGGTCGGCTCCTCGTCCGCGGCGTCTTCTACGGCCGCCAACAGCCCGACTCGGTACGACTCGCCGTCTCGACACTCTTCGATCTCGTACGAGAGCACCTCGACCGCGCCGACTTCGCCACCTTCTCCGCGATCGATCGTCGAGCCCAAACTCACGACGGCAGCGGCGGCGGCGCCCACTGCGCACACCAGTACGGAGGGCCCGGAATTTACCGTCAAGGAGAACTACCGGCTCGACTTGCCGACCAAGACGGCGAGCGGTGCGGACTTCAAGCCGACGGTTTGGCTGCAGGGCAGTTGCGAAAAGACGCACGGCATCAGCGACTCGCTGCTGAGGTGAGCAGAGGCTATATTTTCATCGCGCCTTCGCTTTCGGATACTGATGATCTCTGTTCGTGCTGCAGTGTCCTCGCCGTACGGAGCGGCGAAGTCGTCCGATCCATTCTCGACGAGGCCTACTTCTCGGCATGACCACCTAGCGTCCTCTCCTCGAGCGATGATACCGAAAACTCCTCAGACGGACTCTTGTATGTGATCTAGAGGTCGGGTACCTCCGTAGATGGGACAGAAAACGCGTTTCTGTATTTGTTCATTTTCCGTGCCCTTCTCGCGCGAGCTTCCCGCGGTTCATCTTGCTCGAAAACTATCACTTCTGTGCGCTCGGACTACTGTACTGTGCGTGGTTTGGTTTCCGGATGCTTTCGGAGCGCTCCGGCTCGGGTGAACGGGGTCCAGGCCGCCTCGGTGGTTCTGCTCGCGAGCAGCTTCGCCAGGTCTTGGACCGTCTTGGACGGTTCCCCGGTCGGTGTAGAGTTTTCCGTGCTTGTCGATCATGCTTCGCTAGCGTCCCAGCGAGGAATGAAACCGGGGAAGCATGGCAACAGGAAGATCTCGGCGGATGCGAGTGAAAAGCTCGGACCCGACGATCCGGGGGAGGAGCCGCCGAACTGTCTCGGAGACTGATCTCGTCTAATCTGATCAGAAAACTCCCAATCCGGCCTCGGGGTCGCGCCTCTCTCCCCTTTGCTTCTGCATACACACTTTCCTCGACTGTTGCGAACCAAGACAGCTCGGATCGAAATCATGTCCACCTCTAGTCACGAGGACAAGCACGATCTAGTCGCAGAGGACCTCGAGGCCCGCCAAGCCCACGAGCAGGGACTGCACGCCGCGTCGTCTGCCGCCGTGCCCCCAGTACAGGTATGTCCATCGCTATAGTACAGACGAGTCCCCGAGTCGTGACTCGCCCAGTGGACGGCGTATGACGTCGTTGTTGGTTGGCTCTCGACCCGGTCATCGAGGTTCCTCGGTTTCTTCTCGGGACTCGCAAGAGCTGACACGATATATATACGGCAGACCTTGAAGGATGTCCACCCTCCAGCATACACTGTCGAACCGCAGACTGGTGTCCGCAAGGTCGAGCTTGTGAATCGCGTCTGGTGCGTCTCGTCTCTGCTGCCTTCCTTCTCGGCCGGATGTCGCCGGAACTGACTCCTAGAGTCCTTTTCTCGCGTAGGGGTCGCAACTCCAAAATCGCTCTCACTGTCGGAATCGCATTGGCGTCATACATCTACGTGCGTTGTCGTCCTCCTGACGTCTTGGGTCGGGAGCTTTTCTGATCTCACACGAGTTCTGCCTGCCCATCGCAGTCGCTCGACGGCACCACAACATATCAGTACCAGGCCTACGCCACCTCATCCTTTGCGCAGCACAGTCTGCTCGGAGCGATCGCGACCGCCCAGGCAATCGTCCTCGCCGTCACGAAGCCGTTCGCCGCCAAGTTTGCCGATGTTCTCGGTCGCGCAGAGGCGTTCGCCCTCGCCGTCTTCTTCTACGTCCTCGGATACATCATCATCGCCGCGTGCAGCAACATCTCGACCTACGCCGCCGGGTACGTTCCGACCCGTGCTCTCCGTTGCAGAAGTGGCCAAAATCTGACCTCTCGTTCTCGCAGCGCCGTGATCTACTATGTCGGCTACGCCGCGCTGCAGATCCTCATCCAGATTGTCATCGCCGACTGCACCACCCTGCGGTGGCGTGGTCTCCTCTCCAACTTGCCTTCGATTTGGTGAGTTTGGCCCGTTTTCTTCCTGCGGGGGCGATCAAGATCCCTGACCACGACCTGTACTCGACCGGCACAGGTTCTTCGTCAATGCCTTTGTCAGTGCAAACATCGCGCAGGGTATCCTCGAAACCTCGAGCTGGCACTGGGGCTACGTACGCCTTTTCATCGGTCTCTCCGAGATCAAAAGTCTGGTACTGACGTGCGGTGTTTCCCCCACACCAGGGCATGTTCTGCATCCTGATCCCCGCGACTCTGGCGCCGGTCATCGGCACTCTGCTCTGGGCTCAGATCCGGGCCAAGCGCCTCGGCCTCAGCGCGACCAACTTTGACGAGCAGCAAGGTGGCGCCGTCGCCACTGCCAAGGACCGGCGCTCGTTCGGCAGCAAGCTTCTCTCGTGGGCCATCGACATTGACGCGCTCGGGTTGATCCTCTTCGGCGCCGGATGGGCTTGCATCCTCTTGCCGCTCACCCTCACCAACAAGAACACGCTCACTTGGTCGAGCTACAAGATCATCATTCTCTTTGTCATTGGCGGCTGCACCCTCATCGGCTTCCTCGCGTACGAACGCTTCTTGGCCAAGAAGCCCCTGTTCCCCTTCCGGTTCTTCAAGTCGTACACCGTCGTCGCCTGCGCCGTCATCCCCCTCCTCGACTTTATCTCGTTCTGTGAGTCTCTCAAGTCTTTACACAAGCCCTTCCGCCGCCCGTTTACCAACGCTGACCGCCAACGTTCCTCGCAGACCTCCAGTTCACGTACCAGTACTCGTTCATCAGCGTAACCAAGGGCTGGAGCATTAAGGACCAGGTGAGCTCATCTCTGATTCGGCGCTCGGCTCGAACCTACACTTTGCCTGAGCGTGGCACTGACGCCTCACTCTTCCCTTCTCTCTCTCTTTTCGCGCGAAACAGGGATACTTTGGCTACACCCAGGTGCGTGACTGCGCAGTCGTCTGCTGGCACGGGGAAGCCTGGAAACTGATCAAAGCTCTTCCCACAGACCCTCTCGCTCACTCTGTTCGCCATCTTTGCCGGCTTCTGGCAACTCTACTTCCGCCGGGCTAAGGTAAGCAGGCTTCGCCGGCCCCCATGCAGCTTCCCGAAGAACCGTCTTTGTTCTGACCCGCGGTATCACTCTTGTGCAGTGGCTGCTCGTCGTCGGCCTCCTCATCCGCCTTCTCGGCGTCGGCCTCATGATCCGCTCGAAGGGTGCTCACGGTACGACGGCCGAGCTCGTGATTGTCCAGATCATCCAGGGCGCGGGCGGTGGTATCGCCGCCGCGTGCACGCAGCTCCTCGCGCAGGCGTCCGTCACGCACCAGGACGTGGCCGGCGTGACGGCGCTCGTCCTCCTCTTTGCCGAGATCGGGAACGCGATCGGGACGGCCATCGCTTCCGCCATTTGGCGCGACTGGATGCCGAAAGAGTTGGCCAAGAACCTGACCGGCATCCTCTCGACGACCGAGATCGAGGCCGTATACGGCGCTATCACGACCGCTGCTTCGTACCGCGGCGTCAACGACGCGGCGTACGACGGGATCGTCGCCGCCTACACGACGACGATGAAGATCCTCCTCATCGCCGCCACCGCCGTCGCGGTCGTCCCGCCCGTGTTGGCGCTCTGGGTCGACAACCCGTACCTTTCGGACCGCGCGCAGAACGCCACCGAGGACGAGGACCCGGCGGGCTTGCCGACACACCCGCATGCGCTCACCGCCACCCAGGAGAAGAAGGTCGAGATGGCGTAACCATGTTGGGCCGTGCTTTCTGAGCCGATTTTGGCTCCTCCCTTCGTGCTTTCTGACTACATAGAAGTCTATGCTCTCTCTCTCGTACCTTTAGAATTAATTTGCTTTGTACACGGGACTTTGTACGGTATACGATTTGATGTGGTGGGACCCGAGCTTTGTCGGCAGCTCTAAAGTAGTAGTACCGTGTGTGGTGGCTGGACTTTTGCATCGTCCTTTGCAAATCAATCATATGCCGACAGAATATATATAGTCGTCACCGAACTTGACCGAAATTTGGACTGCCAGCCGTGCCCGCTCTCGGCCGGTTGGAGAAATAAATCCGGCCGTCGCTGTTCTTCGCGCTCTCTTTCTCTCTCCCTCCTCCTCCTCCTCTTTTGAGTACGTAGAGTCGAGTATATATATAGCATGTCTCTCGGTCAGTGCTGCATCACCGGCTTCAAGGTGCGTCCGTCCGCTCCCTCTCGGTGTCCGGCGGACAAGGCCGCCAATCGCTGACCTCATTCCGATCCCCGCTCTCGACTCGTGCTTGCTCTCCCCAGCACGACGGTACTCCGTCAGGCAAGTTCGAGACCCTGAACGGCGTCAAGACCTGTGAGTTGCGAGCACTATAGCCTTGACCCCAGACGGGAGAGTCGGGACCTGACGAAAGAAAGACCGGATCCGCGTTGGGAAACTAGACATTGCGCTCCCTCAAGGCGACTATGACAAGACCAAGGCTCTCATCTTCCTTACCGAGTGAGTGGGACGTTCGTCTGCTTGGTCAGCGTCAAGAGTGCAGCTGACCTCGCCCGCTCGTCGGACAGCATCTTTGGCACCGAACTCCCGAACGGTCAGCTCCTCGTCGACTCGTTCGCGGCGAACGGTATCCCCGTCTACATGCCCGACGTTATCAAGGGCGACGCGGTCAGTCTCGGCGACTACAGCTCGGGCAAGTTTGACTTGATGGGGTGGCTCGGCAAGCACGGCAAGGAGGTCACGCGGCCCGAGATCGACAAGGTTATCGAGCACCTCAAGGGACAGGGTGTGCAGAAGTTTGCGGCGATTGGTTACTGCTTCGGTGAGTCGGTTGGGCTCAGCCTCGCGATCGGTTCGCTCGTCCGAGAGATCCGAGGGGAAGGGAGGGATGATCCCTCCCTTCCTCTCTCTCTCGAGGACTCGCCTCGGAAGCAGAGACGATGCTTGTCGCTGATATCGTCCACACTTCAAACTCCTCGCAGGTGGCCGCTACACGGTCGACCTCGTCGTCGACGGTGCCGCCTCGGTCGGCGTCGTCGCTCACCCGTCGCTGCTCGAAGTCCCGAAAGACATTCAAGACTTGAACCAGTCGAGCGGACACTTCCTCTGGCTCAACGCGGGTGAGGACGGCATGTTCAACAAGGAGAAGCAGAACCAGGCGAGGGAGATCCTCAAGGGTAACGACAAGCACACGATGATCGGTGAGTTGGGCGGTGGGGACTCGACTTGTTTCCACGCTTCCAAAGTTTCGCGACACGGTGCAGAGAGCTGACGCGGATATACGAGAACGAGTTACAGACTACGAGGGTGTCGGTCACGGGTTTGCGATCCGCGGTGACCCGAAGGACGAGCACGTACGCAAGTCGGCCGACGACGCATTCGAGCAGTCGGTCAAGTTTATCAAGGCCCACCTCTAAGCCACGACGATCGTCGACGAGGAAGGGTGGTGACGGTGCTCTCAATGTCTATATCTTTATCGCGGCGGAGGCGCGGAGAGAAGCAGAAGAAGAAGAAGATGACGCGAAAAGCAGTACCCCGGTCCATGGGTTTTGCGCGGTAGTGTTAGAGCTTTGCGCAACGAGATCCGAATGCGCTCTCACCCACACTTGACTAGAGCTTGGAGCGGTAGTTCTGCAGGACGTCGGTTGGAAAGGCTGGTAACAAGACAAAGTGGCTGCCTCTGGATCGACGGATTCTTGCCACACAGTCGCGAATCGTCCAGCGACCTGAGTAAATTCGCCGATTACCACGTAGGGTCTCTTTCACTGTATGATATGGGTGGGAAACGTCTACGATGGACATTGCGGAACGTGGCGAATCGTCTCGTCGTTGGCTCAACTTCTCGTTCACTCACACTTGACTCGCACCGCACTCTACACGCTATTTGGACGCGCCGAGTTGGAGAAATGTCGTACAGCGACCCTGTAGCTTCAGCTACGCCGCAGTCGTCGTTCGGGACGCTGACGCTCGCCGGCGTGCTGGACGACCTCGCGGCGAGGTTCATCGTCAACTTGCCGCCGGACGAGTTGGAGAGCATGGACAGGGTCTGCTTCCAGATCGAACAGGCGTGCGTTCTTCTTTCTTGCGCTCCTTGTCCTCTTGGACCTGGTCTGGGCGGAGGGATGAGCAGCGGAGCGGTTGCAAGCGTACCTCCGAGGGAGACTCGGCAGGTGCAGCGGGGCAGAGCGGGCGCGGGAGCGGTTCCTGCACGACTCCCAGGAGAGGTCCCCCGTGCGATCTACTTGCGTGGACCTGGCATCACGACGAGGGCGACGCCGCGGTTGCCGTTCAGCCACCTCCCGCCGTCCCCGTCATGTGGGGTGCGACTCCAAACACAGCTATAACAGCAACGCGCCGACACGGGAACCGCATCACGAGTACCATGTCGCCATGCTCGACATGGCTCCGACCGCGGCAAGAGGGGGCTGTCGCAAACCGACCTCGTGGCTGCGAGACCGCTCACTGCAACACAGCCGAAACCCGCAACACGACCACCGAAACACTGAATTGACACACTCAACCCCGCTCGCGCAGGCACTGGTACTACGAAGATTTCATCCGCCCGAATGCCGCGAACCCGTCCGCCCTCCCGTCCTACAACCTCAAAGCCTTCTCGCTCCTCATGTTCAAATCGTGCCCCCTTTTGCACGACCTCGTGCCCCAGCATGCCCGGATATGGACCTCGTTCATGCAGTACAAAGAGCGAGTACCCGTCTGCGGCGCCGTCTTGATCAACGAGTGGTGGGACAAGGTGAGCGCCATCTTCCGTTCAAAAATGGTCAGCGTCCTTGAATAACCCGACTGGATCTCCTATCCGATGCAGGTCCTGCTCGTTAAAGGGTGGAACAAAGGCGCGGCGTGGTCCTTTCCCCGAGGCAAGATCAACAAGGAGGAACCCGAGGCCATGTGCGCAGTTCGAGAGGTGCGTCGTCGCGCACGGTCGTTTCCCCCCACTGCCGGCGGAGAAAAAGTCGCGCTTTGCTGACCACCGTGAAAACCCTCGTGCATGACGGGCAGGTCCTCGAAGAGACCGGCTTTGACCTGACGCCGTATTTCCCGCCCGCGCAACTCCACCCTTCCTACGTCGAACCAGAAGGCTCGGAACGAGTCCCTTACTATGTCGAGCTCGTCATTCGGGAACAAAAAATCCGACTGTATTTCGTTCCCGGGATCAAGGAATCGACGAGGTTTGAAACGAGGACAAGGAAAGAGATTTCGGTGCGTTGCGCGTCTCTCTTTCGCTGTGGGGTATCTGTTTCGCTCGCCTCGGATTCCCCTCGGATTCCCCTCGGGCTGCTGACCTGGGTAATTTACTTTTTCGCGAATCGCGCAGAAGATCGACTGGTTCCGATTAAGCGACTTGCCGACATGGGACCGCGACGCGAACCATCGCAAGAGCAAAGCCAACGCGGCGTTGTCGTCGGCCGCGTCGGCACGCTCGCGGACCGAGTTGGCGAACGGCAAGCAGGCCAAGTTTTACATGGTCACGCCTTTCATCTCGTGAGTGAATCGCGCTCTTTCAATCTCACTCTCACGAACCGTGTCGACGAGTCAGCAATTCTGAGTATGGGGCCGCCCCCCTCCGGCCTTCCGTTTCTCAACAGCCACCTCAAGCTCTGGATCGACCGCAACAAGCCAAAGAACATCCCCGCGCGGCACTCGAACCCGAATTCTCCCCTGCCTCGACCGGCCTATGTCGCGCCCGACAATTCACAGCGCCACCACCACCACTCGAATTTCCCCGGAGGTCGAAAGCTTCAACCCTGGTCGTCGACGGACGAGGACGATTCGACGAACCATTTGCCGTCGGATAGCGAAAGGACAGAGAGTACGGCCGAGACGGAAGACGACGACGACGACGACAACGAGTTGTTCGTCGCGGCACAGACGAGGCAGGCTGAACAAAGTTGGTCGACTGCGCAACAGGGGACGGATGCTCTTCAGGCGCTGTTCTTTGGCGGCGGCGGCGGCGGCGGCGGCGGCGCAGCAAACGAAACAGACAACGGCGACCTCACGTTGCGGCATGACCCCGGGGTCCTGCACGACTCGGCACCGCTCGCGCCACCTCCGCCGCTGTACGCTTTCACGCTCGGCCACGCCCCGCCCCCTCCTTCTTCCGAACAAGCCGTTGGTCCTCCTCCTCTCCCGGTCGCCGCCGCCGCCGCCCCTCCTCCTCCGCAATCCTCTCAGCTCTCGACGCCCAACTCGACTCACTCGCATTCGACCCTGCACGCGACACCACCCCAAGTCGCGTATGAGCGACAGCAATCTTTCGTGCAACCGAAACCGAAACAGTCGCAGAACCAGCAGACGAGGTTGCTCGACTTGTTGACCGGCAGCGCGGCGACTCCTCCACCCCCTCCACACTCGCAGTCGCAGTCACAGCAGGCGGGACCGATGACGGTCGCTGCGCTTGAGCAGCAGGTGAATCTTGCCCGTGGCGCGCTCGGAACTTTGACGCTGGATACGCCTTCGCCCCTCGCACAACAACTTCCGTTGCCGGCGCACCTGCCCGTCTCGGCCTCGACTTCGGTCTACAGCTCCCATCAGCCTTCACCAGCGCCATACGCTCAGGCTCCCGCTCCCGTATTTGTCTCCGACCTCGAAGACTCGCAAAAGCAGGAAAAGCGCGACGCCCTCTTGCGCGCGCTCCTGTCCGTCGCGGCCAAGAGCCCGCCGAAACCGCCTCCGCAAGAACTCGAACCGCACGCGCAGGACGCGAGGTGGTTCGCTTCGCCGCCGCTGCAGCACGCGAATCCGCCTCCTTCTTCTTCGGTCTCGAGCATGCACGACAGCAACAGCGGCGGTGGTGGAGGTAGCTTGCTGTCTATCCTCAATGGGAGCGACCGCATGTCGGTGGCAGCAGCAGCGCCGGCGTATGGTCACTCGCCACAGCACGCGATGTCGCTGCCCTATCCTGGACTTCCCCCTTCAGTCGCAATGTCGACCGGTCATTCGTACCCGTCGCCGCAGCAGTACCCTCCACCTTCCGCGACAGCGTACGATCCTCACGCTCAGCAGCAGCAGCGGCAGGCGCCGCGCGTGAACAATATGTCCGGTCCGCCCATAGTCCCGATGCCTCCTTACCCGAACCCGCCACAGCAATACCGACCGCAGCAGCAGCACCACCACCGGCAGCAGTATGTCCAGCCGCCGTACAGTCAGCCTGGCATGGCCCCTCCATCTTTCTCTTCTCAATACCTACCTGGTTCTGGCGGTCCCTCCTCCCAGCAACCGCCGATACCGCCTCATGTCCCTCAATCTTCCTATGCCTCCAGTAACAACCATCCGATGATGCCGCAACAACCGTATGCGACGGGACCAGCACAGCACGGCCCGCTGCCGCCGATGCCGCCGCCGGTACCGATTGTGCCGTCGACAGGGGGTCCGGGAGGTCCAGCAGGCGTGCAACAGCCACAGGCGAGGGTCCAACCGGGCCATCTCCTAGGTCTGCTGAATGGTCGTAGCTAGAAAGCTCGCTCGAAACTCGAAACTCCAGTCGGAAACGAGATGTCCCCAAAACGATCTCGATGATGCATAGCAAGGACGAGATGGAAGACTCTACTTCTTTGCATTCCCGTTGCGTTTCTGTCCTCGGGCATCTTGGGATCGTTGCTGCTGCTGGGAATCGCGTTCCGCCTTTTGCGCGCGTTCGTACAACTCGTCAAAGCGGCCGGTCGCTTCGACCATGTCCCGGAACGCGCTGTCTTTCCGATCCAGGAGCACGACGGGTTTGTCAAACTCGGCAATGCGACCCGCGCGTAGAACCAGGATGCGATCGAAATCGATGATGGTGTCTGAGCAGACAAGGGAGAGAATCAGCTTCAAGGACCCCTTCGTACGCGGAGACTCGCAAGCTTACCGAGGCGATGTGCGACAGTCAGATTTGTGCAGCCAGAGAACTCTTCGCGGATGACTTTCTGAACGAGCTCGTCCGATTCGTTGTCGAGACTTGCCGCTGAAGGGCGATGTCGAAAGAAGATCAGCCTGTGACTGCCTGAGGCATCGCCCTGGAAGATGACTCACTCGCTTCGTCCATGATGATGATTCGCGAGCTCCGAACCAGCGCCCGAGCGAGGCCAATCAACTGCCGCTGACCTTGACTAAAGTTGCTGCCGGAACTGGCTATCGGAGTCTCGAGGGAGATGTCTTTGCTCGACTTGGTGATCCCGCATCGCTTGACGGCGTTCCAAAGCGTCGCATCGTCGTGCTCGTCTGTCGGATCGAGATTGCTGCGCAGCGTGCCCGAGAAGAGCGTCGGGTCCTGCGAGAATGTTGTCAGCTGCATTCGCTCTCGCACAGAAATAAGCATCGAAGACTAACTTGTGGCACCAGGGTGATCCGCGACCGAATAGCATCCAGATTGGTGTCGCTCAACTTGCGTCCGTCAATCGTGATCGAGCCGTGCGAGGTGAGAATGAAGCGTAGGAGCGCGAGTGCTGATGACACCAAAGATTCAGCTTCCTCCACCAAGTTCACACACACAGAAAAGTGACTCACAAAGTGTAGACTTTCCGCAGCCCGAGGGTCCGACGATGCCGACCTGAGTAGGAGCAACTATGAGCGCGATGAGATGCGCCGAGAGGTCGACGCGCCACTCACTTTCTCGCCCGGCTTGACCTGCAACGTCAGCTCTTTCAGGACGTCCTCGCTGTCCGGGCTGTACTTGGCCGAGAACTCGTCGAACTGAGGCGCCGAGGAAGCGTCAGTCGACTTGCATCTCTTGCAGCGAAAGGGTATCCACCCGAACGCACCTCGATTGCGCCAGAATCCGGCCATGAGGCTGGCGGAGCCTTCTTTTCCGAAGGCTCCTCTTCCGTCTCGACTTCCGTCGAGTACTGTATGATGCGCTGAACCGAGTTCAGACTGAGCTCGTTCTTGTTGATCGCGCGGACGACGTAGAGAATCCGCGAGGTGAACTCGAGCCCTGAGAGAAAGTGGTCAGCCGCCGGATGCGCTCTACCGCCGCCGTAGCACGTCGGACGTACCCGTCGATATGAGGAAGCCTGTGATACCCGAACTCAGGCCCGACGAGAGACAAAGCAACCCGACGACGAAGGAGACCAGCGCCCCCGTCATGTCAGCTCGCAACTCGAGCCACCTGTCGAGCCCCTCTTCGCAAAGTTGCATCTGCAGGGCAATCGGAAAGTGAACACGGTACTGGGTGGAAATGCAACACTCGACATACCCTGTTGTAGTTGTCCGTTTGCCGCTTGTAACGCGCAGCGAAGGCGCCGCTCCGACCGTAGGCTCGGATGGTAGTTACGCCAGAGGTCGAATCGCCGAGAGTCGAGAACAACGGCGAGCGAGCGGCTGCCACTTCCTTCCGAGCAGAGAGTGCGTTGCGAAGATATAGTCTGCCGATACAGAAGAAGACGAAGCTGATCACGGCAGCAGGCAGTAGGAAGACGGGGAGAACGACGGTGATCACGACTGTGCGTGACCTTGGCCGTTAGCCTTTTGAGGGTTTTGTCCGGCAAGTCAGAGAACTCGGTACGTACTGGCCACGAAGAGCACTTGGACGGAGTAGTCCAAAACTGGCTGCAGGTTCTCCACTTGCTCGGTGTCTTGAACTTCGGTGTCCTTGCTGAACCGGTTCAGGACGTTTCCGAGCGGTGCTGCCAGGAGAGTACGTAGGTTAGTCATGCGATTTGAGTGCATTGTGCGGAGAGAACGCACTCTTGTCCCACCAGCGGAACGGCGCCGCAAACACCCGTCGAGTTAATCGCTCGTGCAGGAGGCGTGACGCTCGAATAGCACCCCAGATGAGGACCATGTACATCGCGGTTAAGGCGACCGAGGCGATCAGCTGGATGGTGGCGTACAAGGCGTAGTAGCGTCCAGCGTGCGCATCGCGATCGGGCGCATTCACCCATCGACCGACGAACCAGCCCTGCTCGTTCAAAGGCGTCAATAAGAGCTCGGCAAACAAACCAAACCGTATCACTAACCTGCGCAATCATGAAAACGTGCGCGACGATGTTGACGAGCGCATAGGGAATCCAGAAGGAGAGACCGCCCATCGCCGCAGCGTACTGTCGATACACGGCGAAGGAAATCCCGTGACCTTCGCCGGAAGAGTCTCCTTGGTACTCTTCCTCGTCCGAGCCGTGCTTGACATGGGCATCGCGGAAGCTCCGCCGACTGTTCCGGCTCGCATTGCTCCGGAGCGAGCTCGAGGAAGGCGAGCGGTTCAGGCCGTTGCCCTTCGTATCGAGATCGTCGGAGGGCGGACCCGCTGCCGCCACGCGACCACCTTTGAAAGTGACGAGGAGCTCGCAAGAGGCGATTCGTGAGGTGCACAGCTTGACAAAGTGCGAAACGAGGACGACGGTTCGATCGTGAAGAAGCGGTCCGTTGAGGCAATTATCGACGACGTGCGAGACCATGTTGCTGCGCGACGATCGTCAAGTCAGCGAGAATTGCTGCGCGTTGGTGGCACAAGATACGCACCTGTCCAGGGCCGAGAGCACATCATCGAGCAAGACGATACGGCTTGACGAGTACACTGCGCGAGCGAGAGCGATCCGTTGTTTCTGACCTCTGCGGAATAGATGTCTGTCAGTTCGCCTCTGTTTCCGTCGAGGGACCAGGCATTCGCACTCACCCCGACATGGACAAGCCTTTCTCGCCGACTCTCGTCTCGTCCCCAAGCGGCATGGCCTCCAAGTCGTCCTCGAGCGCGCACGCGTAGATTGTTTCGTTGTAGCGCTCCTCGTCAAAGTCTTCTCCGAAGAGGATATTCTCCCGTATCGAGGTGTCTGCAAGGTTTCGACCGCGCGCGTCAGGAGAGAGGAGCCGAAGCACGACGGCGAAATTAGTCCATACCTTGAAGCCACGGACTTTGCGCTGCGTAGGAGACAAGCGTGGTCTCCTTCCCGTTCTGCGAAGCGGTGTCTTCGTTGATCTTGATCTCGCCCTTTGCGACGTGCAACTCGCCCAAGATGGCGAGCAGAAAAGCCGACTTGCCGCTTCCGACGTCCCCGGCTACGATTGTAGTCTTACCACGCGGTATCCAAAGAGGTCCACTGCTCGTGCCGTCTCCGAGGCGGAGTGTAAAGTTTCCGTTGGTGTACCGCGAAAAGGTCGCTTCCGTTCCGGCGGAGATTTCGATAGCTGCATCAGGGGTTTTGTCGTCCTTCTTCGGCGTCCCGGACGTCCCAGTCGTAACCGGGTCATCGTCGAGATCTTCTGTTTCCGTGAGGAATCCGGTGATCCGATCGAGAGAGACGCGAGCTCTCATCCAGGCCGAGAGGAGGTACGTTGCCGAGATGACCGCTTCGCGGAGCAGGCCGAACAAGCTCATGGCCGTGAACGCGGTACTGGCGGTAAGACTCTGCTTCTGGACGAAGATGTAGCAACCGAAAGTCGACAAGGTGACGACAGCCGGTACGCCAGTCGAGAGGAACATGAGACCGCTGAAAGAGTAACAGGAATCAGCTGCTTGCTTGCCTCTCGAAGGCGCAAGAATAAAGGAGAAAGAGCAAAGACGCACGCATAGACCTTGGCTCGCTTCTTGACGCGTTCGAGCTCGACCCGCCTCGCTCCGCCGATCCGATCCATGCTCGGCTTCTCCCACGCAAACATCTTGAGGGTGCGGATCGAGTTGAGCAGCTCTTGCACGAGGGTGATACGCTGGTCGGTCGCCTTCATGATCTCTTCTTGGACGGCTCCGTATCTCCTGGACACGAGGTTCGAGACCGGTGCGAATAGGACGATCTGCGCAACCAGGCGGACAATCGATCAGTCACGACAGGATGAGCGGCGAGCTATGAAGGCACTCACGGCTCCGAGGGCGACAAACGCCGACCATCCGAGCAGAACGTAGAGGAAGATGATGGAGACGACGAGTTTGGGCAGAACCGCGTAGAGCTGCAGCCCTGTTGGGAGTGAGCTCGTGATCGTATCGATATCAGTTCCGACAAGATCTGTCTCGAAGAGTAGCGTCAGTAGGCTGTTCAGGGCACCAGCTATTGGGGTTACTGACTGTTGACTCTGCCGACGGCTTGACTGCCTCCGCTGTTCTTCCGGTCCTCCTCGCCCTCTTCGCCCTGCTTCGAGCTTCCTCCGCCGGCCTTGATCCGCAAAAGTTTCGCATAGATCGCATGACCAAGTACGGCGCGAAGTCGAAGTCCGAGTTGCGCGACCCGGTAGAGCGCTGCTTGATTGCATACGGACTGGGCGACAGGAGCGAAGAAGATGAGTAGCACAAAGAGATAAGGCGAAAGGCCGAAAGGCGGTGTTTCGGATTGTTGTACGTAGCGAAGGAGCTGATCGGCCACATTGTGCGAGATCAGCACACTGTGTGCGCATTCGGGAAGCTTGCCGCCTCGACTCAACTCACCAAATTCATCGAGAGTGGCGAGAGGAAGATGAAGACGATCCAGCCCGTCGCAAACGCGATGATCTCGGCGATGTCGCGCTTGTGCTGCCATACAAACTCTTTGCCCCGACCGACCCCCGCGCTTTGCCTCGAGTTGTCCCTCTTCGCGGGCCCGAAAGCGCCTCCGTCGCCTTCCCAGCGGAATCGACCGAGGACAAAGTCTGACTGCAGGTAGTCCGGCAGGGGCGGAACGAACGGCTTGAAGCTGAGAGAACCCGTCTCGAGGTGCAGTAAGCGCGCCAGCGTCGTAGACGTCCTTACGTAGTACCGGTACATGCGGCCTTCGAGAAAGACGAAAAACAGTCGAGATAGCGGAGACGCCGTCTGCGCCGGGTTCGGAGACGTGTCCGGCATGGACGGTGTGTAAGGCGTTGGATTAAGAGACAGGAGGAAGCCGAGGGAGAACACCAGCACCGTCTGGGTAAAACCGAGGACGTGAAACGTCGACACGGGCGGATGATGGACGAAAAGGAATGGCAGGATCTGTTGACCGCAAAGAGTCAGCCGTACCGCTCGTTCGACACATTGCTCAGGACGATCCTTACTTCGACCAGGAAGACGATTGTGGCGAGGATCACGCTTAACGCGATCTGTTGCGGATGGACGAGAACGTTCAAACGCGGATCGGCCACCTTGGCGGCTCCGATCAGTCCAAAGTAGAGCTGCGAGCGCCTTCCGTCATTAGTTCTCAAGTCGATGAAGCCAAGTTGTTGATGACCAACTCACAACGCAGGCCAGGATGCCGCCCTCGCAAACTCGAGTCCATCTGGAATACGGCGCGTCTTCGAATCCGACGAGGCGGACCAAGCTGGTTGTGACCACCGCCGTAGCCAAAGTGATTTTGAGAACGTCCAGGACGAGATGGCGCCCCGTCAGCGCCTGGCTTCGCTCATCCTTGAGGAATGACGAAGGTTCCGGCTCCTGTGTTGACGAATCGGACACGATACGCTGCCGCTCCTCGGGTTCGCTGGGGCCTGCGGACGGAAGCGCTTCCCTTCGTCGTCGTTGTGCTGCCGATACGGGGATCCAGGCGATGTACGCGAGAGACGAGAGCAAAGCGATTCCGACGGCGATGTGGGGGAGCAGAGCGAGCGCTACAGGGACATGCCACCGCGGGCTGGACTCTGGAGGCGCAGCCAGCACCAGCATGTCTCAGGCAAGCGCCGGCGGCGGAGCTCCTTTCGGTAGTCGCTTGCTGCGGATCAGGGTTCATGCCTGCACTGGGCCGACGGCACGATCTGTTGCTCTCCGCGGAGGTATGCATAGGTCCGATGCACACCTGGTAAATCCAAGATGTCTACAGTATGTTCAAAGCTGCCAATGTGTAGAATGACCGCGTGCTAACCTTTAACGGGTGAGCGGCGCGGGTCGACTAGCACTTATCGTCTGGCCACCCAGGCTGTAGTTTCCTTCGACGAAAGGAGCCAGGAGGATTGCCGCCACGGCCGGAATAGCGACCGGGACAACGTACTGCATCAAGACTGCGGAAGCACAACAATGGATCAGCGGCGGGATGTCTGAAGCGTGATCAAGCTCGCGCGGTGGCTTACCCTGCTTGATTCTGCTGGACGGAGCGGCGGAATCCGTCTCTCCTGAAGCGACCTTCTCCGCCGACGTCTTGAGCAGCCCCTCACTTGCCTCGTCCGCCTCCACCGCCGTCGACACGGTCTTCGGCTGTTTCGGCGGGTCGTACTTGCGGTTGATCTTGATCCAGATGCCGGATGCGACCCTGTCACCGCGCGCGAGACCAGCGAGAGAGTGAGTACTCCTGAACCAGAGTTCACGCGCTGGGAGAGCTGGCATACCAAAAGACGCCGGTCCAGCCGAGCATGGAGACGCTCGCGAAATTGCCAAAGATGCCCGCATTGATCAGGATGCTCAGGAATTGGCGGATGGTCATGATCAGAGACGTAGTGAGAGCTCCCTGTACAGGCGTGAAAAAAGTTGTTGGCCGATCGGGCGGAAGCGCAGTGAGGATGGAGAAGGAGGGACTCACGAAAGAAGCGATCGTGTTTAGTAGTACGATGAGGCCGAGCGCGCTCGCCGCCGAAAACACGCATACGTCCCAGATTAAACTCGGACTCGTCAAGAGCAGTTTGATGTTGGGCCAAAAGTCTCCGACCGCCGAAGAAGCGACCGAAGCGGCGACGGCGATCAAGCACGCAAAGATGTTGGTCCAGATCATCTGGTCAAGGACGGGCGAGTCGGGTCCGAAGGGATCGGAGGAGGATGGGTTCTTGCCAAACACGCGCTCTTGGGTCGTGCTGACGAGGCCGTCGAAGAAGAGGTAACCGACCAGGTACGCAGCACCCAGTATCGCGGCAATCGCCGAGTCGTTGTCTTCAAGCGAGGCGGCTTTCGCATGCGAGCCGTGGGGGGTCGGAGGCGCCGCGGACAAGTATGTCGCACATCTGGGCGATAACAGCCCCCAGTCAGCATCCGGATCTGCAATCTTTGCACAGACGCGGCCGACTCACCCTGCGAGGATTACGCCGGCTGCGACCCACTCCCGAGTCATGTACTTCTTCCGCCATACGAGCGCTCCGACGACCAACACCGGGACCATTTTGCTCGTCTTGGCTGCACCGTCGAGTGAAATGCCGTCAGCGTCTGCTCTGCGCCGTTCCTGGAGGCGATTGGAGCGCACCTAGCGATTGAGTCGTATAGGAAACATACTGCGAGCGCACATAATATCATGAGCACATGTGCTCCGCGTCAGACAGACCGAAAGATGGCACATACACGAAGGGCCTGATACTGGCACGAAGTGGAAAGGAAGTTGAAAGCGGCAACGAGAGCGTAGCTGCGCGTGCTGGCAGTCAGGATCACGCGCATTGAGGAAGCGTGTCTGAACTGGAAAACTCACGCAAAGTACGGACTTGCTGGCTTCAACCGTTCCCGGAGCGAGCCCAGTTCAGGCTGTTTCCTCGTCTTGTATGCCAGGATCGCCAACCCGACCGAGACGGAAAAGATGCGATTGAAGACGATCAAGAGCGAGGAAGAGGTGAAATGCTCGTTGTCGGGGCCTGTGCCAAGTCGACGCAAGAATGAGAGGATCAGCCTGATGGGAAACGGAACAAAAGAGATCCTTTCGCGACTTTGTTTTCTTCTCACCGTAGGTCGAGCTCTTCATGATCTTTTCTTGCAATACGCCGTACAATCTTTCGTGTTGGGAGTGCGGAATATGTGGTCGAGTGCGGAATACGTGGTCAGCGAGCCAAAACAGAGCCCGAGAAGAGCCGGAAACGTCCACTCACGAGTAGATGAAGATCAGGCCCGCCGCATGCAGCAGCAAGCTGAATCGCTGCGTAAAAGTCGTGTTGACCATTCTGATCTACTGCTCGCTGCGGGTAGCAGGATACGGTCGGATGCCGAGAGAAGTCGACGAGACGTCAATCAAGAGGAACAACGGGTTGATTGATTACGGCGCCGTAACGGTCCGAGTCAGTTGTGGCGGTGATTGACTGTGCGCGTGCCGGCGTGTCGCTTAAGGGGTCCTTGCTGACGATGTACGCGCAGCACTGCTGCATGAACCGGGGCGACGACGGACGAAAGGCGTTCGCGTCAGGAATGAATTGAATGCGGCAAGCGGGAACAAATTCAAAGCCTCGAGCGTGTCGAGGACCGGATGTCGGTAGGCGCGTCGCCGCGTGAAAGCCTAGAGCAGTCCTCGACGTGCGTGCGCAGAGTACGCGAGCGTTGCACAGGGTGTATGGGAATGTATTGCAGTTGCCGGCGACACGAGCACATGCAACGCAGGCCTCGCGATCGAGAGAAGCTGCGACTTGGCTTGCCCACTTTCTGCCGCGCCGGCCCGCTCGCGCGTTGCGGGAAACAAAAGCATTAATGCGGCGCGTCGACAACAAGCACGGTTCTGAGCCTCGGAGGAAAGAGTGCCACGGGATAGAAAGCAGGCAAGCGTATGGAAGAAGGCAGAAGAGAGACAACACTCTCGCGCTCGAACCCTCTTCGTAGGTCCAGACCACCGATCGTCCGGCCCAAAACCCCCCTGCCATGCGGCGGCTCGTCGAGCGGCTCCGGACGCGCAGGCGTGAGAGAGGCCAGAAAGATCTTGAAGTCGAAGTGCTTCAGAAGAGTAGAGGGCGCTTGGACCAAGATGACAAGCAAGCAGTATGTTTCAAAAATGCGCGAAGACTCGCGCTCCGTACGTACTGGATTGGACCGAGCAGCGTGAGAGAAGAGCGCAGAAAGGAGTGGCGACCGCGCGCTACGGGAACGGCCACTGCTGGACCGGTCGCGGTGCGGGCGGAACAAGCGACCAAGAGCACGCTGTAGCTACGTGTTCCTTCGAGCTGCGTCAAGGAAAGACCGGCGAAGTATGGAGAGGCGCCGTGCTGCACAAGCTTCGACGACGGCGTCAGTTGCGACGCTCCATGCCGGATGAACGGCTCAAGCATCGGAGCGGGAACAGCCTGTATATAGCGTTTGTTGGCAGCCTCGGAGACGTCGCTCTGGCGAAGCGGCGCCTCCAGCAGCGGTCGTTGCGCCGGAGTAAGATTCGAGCAAGCCTGTAATAGCCATTCCGTCTCTCGGAGCAGCGAGGGGGCACGGTTTCCGCAGAATACGGGGTAGTCGGAGAGCGATGAGCCAGTCAATAGCGCCACAAGCGTGTAACGGATGAGCGGTGAAAGGTCAGCCTCAGGAAGTCTCATCGACTTGGCTCTTTTGCCGACGTTTGATACCGTACACGGCCCGCTTAAGATGCAGCTCCCAGGTCAACCGCCTCGCAAGCCGATCGTCCCTCCGCCGATCCCGCCTTCGAAACTCCCGCAGCATGTTGCGCCGTCGAGACTGTCGAGGGCAACTCAGATCTTTGCCTTCTCGCTCGCGACCGGTGCGTCTCTCTCTCAGCCCCAGTGCGGAGGGGCTAGACATAGGAGGCTGAGCAGAGTTGCTGAGGAGGACAGGGATGACTTTCTACGCCGTCTTGCTGTACGACTTTGGCCCGCGGGAACATGTCTTCATGCCCGTGAGTTCCGCACGCACTCATCGCGTCTATTGTCCAGCCGGGCCACCAGCCCTCTCGCTGCAAGTTCCGAGTCAGACTGTTGACATGCGTGTGGGCCCACAGCTCCGACGCTGGGTCGACGACCACACCGCCTCTCTCTTTACCCTCTCGGACCAGGACCGGCAGGCTCTCTCGCCCCAAAAAGAACGAGTTGCAGCCCCAGCTGCGGCGATCAAACCCGATACGAGGACTCCGATCGAGTACTTCAAGGAGAATCCGTGGAAGAAGGGAAGCGAGGCAGAAGAAGAGGCCGCCAAAAAAGTCTGATGAACCGCAGGCGTCCGTGAGTCCTCCTCGCTTGAGGCATATCGCCCGGCTTGCTTTTCTTTCACGAGATGCGCAGAACCACAGGCTGACATGGAACTTTGGCATCTCCAGACTTCTCTTTACCCATGTTGTCTGTACTTTTTCGCCGCGCATCCGCGCAATCTGCAACGCCTCATCGACACATGCCTTGCCTGATCGCTGTACTGCAATGTTCACGCGAGTACGGGGCGGATGATGCTCATGCGTGCGCGTTTTTTTTTTTTTTTTTGGCAGCCGGACGACTCTGTCGCCAAGCGAAGCGAAGGGCTTCGCGAATAGACTGGGGCCTGTCCAGAAATTCGACCTCTCCCGCCCCGTCCGACCAACTTGCGGACCTGCATCCGCTTGCTCTCGTCATGAGACATACATGCCTGCGCTTGAGTACTATGATGGCGAAATGCACGCGCTTTCCGCCACCGCCGTTGACGTCGTCGTGCCTCTTCTCGTCCCTCCGCCTTTCCCCCCAGGCTTTCGCAAACTTCCCCGCTGTCCACAACCCCATATTCTGACTTGTGTCTTGCATGCACTCACTCTGAGGAGATCTCGAATACGAGCTCCTTCGAGGCGGAGCTGTTGCTTGCAGTTGCTTGCAGTGGTGTAGATGCGGACATTAAAGGGGCGCATTGACATTTGCCTTTGAGCTACATGTGGAAGTCCGAAAAAAGTTTCAGCTGATCGGAGTCCTCGTGCGAGAAGGAAACCGAGAGCGCCGAGGCTTTTTCGAGAGGCGGCAACTCTCAGCTCGACCGCTTCCTTCTCTTACCATACGCCCCCTAGAGCTTTCGTCAGGATGGCCGACTTCAAGGACCCATCGCCGGCTTCGACGCTCGAGACGCGGTCGCTGTCCAACTCGCCCCCGACTGCCAATGGGCAAGGCGCAGCAGCGACGCACGATGATACGAGGTCGAGCCTCGCAGACAGCGACGAGGCAGTCCTGGCCCGCCTTGGATACAAGCAAGAGTTTGTGCGCGAGTTTACCAACCTCAGTGTGAGTCCCTATGCCCCCTCCCCGGTTCGCCAAGCCGCACCACCTTTTTTTTCGGTCACCTGCTTCATCTCTTGATTGCGACTTTAGAGCTGATTTACGGCCATGCCATGTGCTACAGACTATCTCGTTCGCGTTCTCGATCATGGGGTGAGTCTCCGATTAGGCCGGAAGTGCCGAGATGGGCAATCCTCGGACCACGTTCAGCAAATCGAGGCAGCAGACGGCACTGACGCAAGGGGACGCGTATACAGTGTCGCCTCCTCGGTCGTGTCAACTTTCGGGACCCCCTTCCTTTTAGGTGAGTCAGACGATGCTCTCCTTTCGGCTTGCTGGGCTGATTTAGTTAAAACTGGACAGGCGGACCGGCTTCTGTCGTCTGGTGCTGGTTCCTGGTGAGTCATCCCCGTCCTTCGTTGTCGTCGAGACAGCTCGCTGATTCGGTGCGGCGCCTGCAGGGAACGATCATGTGCTTCTGCTTGGGAACTGCGATTGCCGGTACGTCCGCTTTTCGCTCGCCACTCGACGGCTCTGGACGCGCTGATCTACTGCTCGTAACAGAACTCGTGTCTGTACGTCGGTGAACAGCGACAGAAACCTCGCGAAAGAGTCCCGGGGAAATATTCGAACGGTGTCCCGGGGAAATAACCGTTCGAGTTTCAAGAGTCCGGGAGCAATAACTGTACGAATTTGCAGGCTTTCCCGACGAATGGCGGTTTGTACAGCGCATCAGTCTTCCTCGTGCCGAAGCGTTACCGCGCGTTTACCGGCTGGTCGATCGGATGGTGAGGTTTCCGCTTTGCTCTCGACGACGAGCGGGCAGCTGACCTTCCCGACTCAGGCTCAACCTGCTCGGACAGGTGGCGGGTGTCGCTTCCACCGCGTTCGGGCTTGCTCAGATGATCTTTGCCGCCGTAAGGAATATAGCCTTTTCCCCCAAAAGGAGAGGGAGCTGATCCACACGTACCTGCAGGTTTCGCTCTCCAAGGACGGCGAGTTCGTCGCCACCAAATGGCAAATCTACCTACTCTACCTGGCTATCCTCTTCGTGCATGGTATGCTTAACGTGCGTGACCCTCCTTCCATGACTGTTGCTTCCAGCTATCTCTCCCATTGACGACCACCACAATCGCAGTCGGTCGGCACCAAAATGCTCGCCAAGATGACTCGGACTTTCGTCTTTTTCAACCTCGGGACCGTCATTGCCGTCATCATTTCGCTCCTCGTCTGCACCGACACGAAGAACTCGGCCAAGTACACGTTTACGCACACGATCAACGGATCCGGATGGGACTCGATGGGCTTGACCTTCCTCCTCGGGTTGCTCTCGGTTCAGTGGACCATGTGCGTTTGCTGCCTCTTTGTTCCACATTAGAGGAAATCGAGAGAAACTTACCAGTGGGTGGACTCCGATAGGACCGACTACGACGCGACGGCTCACATTTCCGAAGAGGTCAAGCGCGCTCAGGTTGCCGCTCCCGCTGCGATCTGGATCGCCGTCCTCGGAACCGGCATTGCCGGCTGGGTTTACAACATTGTCTTCGTCCTCTGCTCGGGCGACATGGCCGATACCGGCGACCTCGGCTTTTCGGGCTACGCCCCCGCTCAAATCTTGTGGATGAATGTCCCGAGGGGTTTGTTCTACGTCCTGTGGGCGTTCATTTGCACGGTGGCGTTCCAGGTGAGCGGCCTCGGCTTGGCTGATGAGCTTCGATCTAGCCGGGATTGGGGAAAACTGACGAGACGAGGAAACTTGATGGAACAGGTCGTCGCTACCGCGACGCACGCCAACGCTCGTTCGTTCCACGCCTTCTCGCGCGACAAGGGCATCCCCGACCGCGGCTTCTTTGCTCGCCTCGCCAAGAACAAGGTCCCCGTTAACGCCGTCTGGCTGGTCATCTTCATCGCCGGTGAGTTCCCGAGTCTACTTTCGCACTTCCCTCGGGCGAACGCGAGAGCTGACTGTTGGATTGTTTCGGCTCGGGCAGCGCTTATGGGCTTGCTTGTCTTTGCGTCCTACGTTGCCGTGAACGCCATCTTTGCCCTTGCCGCCATGGCCATGGGTGCGTGACGCCCTCGCTGATTTATGAACCTGACTCGGACGCAGGCGAAGAGAGCTGATCCCAGACCTGCGGTTCCTCTCAAACGCCCGCAGATGCATCCTACGTCATTCCCATCGCCTGCTCGGTTTGGTACGCGGACCACCCCGAGGTCATGTTCACTCCCGGACCGTTCTACCTCGGCAAGACCTGGTACGGTTACCTCGGTGCGTCGACCCTTTTTTTCTTGCTTCTCGCTCAGGACAGAGGATGGGGGACGGAAGAGAGCGAGAGAGACTGACGCGATTCCGTGCTGGTTGCAGTCCGTTTTGTCGCCGTCTTCTGGACGAGCTTTGTCGTCATCTTGCTCGCACTCCCGACTGTGATGCCTGTTGACCAGAACACGATGAACTGTTCGTTGCTCTCTCTCCTCACACACGATTCTCTTTTGGACCCCTCACTGATTTCGCTGACCCGCTGTTTGTTTTGCGCCCCTCCCTGCTAACAACAGATGCTTCGGTCGTGACTGGTGGCGTCCTCCTTATTTCTTGGTTCTGGTTCTTTGCCGGTGGTCGCAAACTGTGCGCCCGCGATTTCCCTCACTCTCGGATGCGGCACCGTATACTCACCGTCGCTGACCTTGTTCCTTGTGATGTGGTCTGTTTTTCGAACGCAGGTACCGTGGACCGAGGAACGTTCTCGCCGAGGAGAAGCAGATCCATACGGTCCAGAAGGGAGACGATCTCGTCGAAGGCAAGCGCGACGACCTTGTTGAGGGCAAGCGCGACGACGACGACAGCTTTGGCCAGTAGAACGACTTTCGCTGGCTGGCTAAAACTAGTAGGTTCCGTTCTCCTAGTTTGATCTCCGGCACCTCGAGCGCTGGCTGACTCGAACGTCCCGTCTCGATCAGTGATATACCCCCCTTCCCCCAAAACGGCAACCGGTTCATTGACTCCGTCCCTCCGTGGAGGTCGTTATCGAGCCGCCGACCTCTTTCCGCTCCTTTTGTCCCCGTGCTCTCTCGGGCTCCGAGACTTCAACCCCGGCATACACAATATATATAGATACATATGTTGACCACTCTGTGCACGCGCTCAACGCCGCGCTGTCCTCACTACTATTCCGGTGTCCTTCTTCCGTCATTTCGTGCCTCTATATCTCTTCATCCTCATAGCATCCCTTTTTTTTCTTCCGTTGTAGTCATCTTGCAGGGCTGTATTTGATGTAACCCATTCATTTCGAGCATCCATGAACGCCGAGTTAGCGGTTTCTTGTCGGCAAGTTGTCCTCCTCGTGTTCCCACTCGAGTTGGCTCATTTGTCTGCCCGCGCAACTTGCTCACGACAGCGCGGACCTTGGACAGGACGCGCGCTCTCAGTGCTTTTTCCACCAGCCGAGTGATCGCTCGCTGCTATACCGCCTGGGCTCGCTCTCCGTGATCAAGGGACGACTTGCCCCACCAGCAGCGCACCGATCCCTTTGCTCGGTCCGCTCGCCAACTAGCACAGCCGTGGGAAGAGAAGGATCGAATTGAAAGATGGGCAGGCGGTTCACAGTCCGAGGGATCGATGCGTTCGGCAAGGTACGTCGGTCGTCGCCTTTTCCGCTTGTCGACTCGCGCTCCCTCCGCGTCGAGGTCTTTTGCGAGCCACTCCGCTCGGACGTTCGAGTGATAGGAGATGGCGCCTGACGCTGGGCAACTCCCAACAGACGATGGAGGACGTCAAGATCAAGACCGGCTTTGGCGGAGCGTGTGCGTTTCTCTCGCTTTTGCTCTTGCCCGCAATCAAAACCGAACCGGCTGACCGAAATGCTCGTTCCTCGATGCACAGTGACACTCGTCTCGCTCTCGCTGATCGTCATGCTGACGGTGTGGGAATTTGTCGACTACCGGAGAGTGCGAATGGTCAGTTCGCCGTCTCCTCCCTCCGTTTCGATCTGCCACGCGGACCGTGCCATTAAGCGCTTTCGCGGGCGAGATCGTAATCCTGTGAAGATGGCTCTCGCTGACCATCGCATTCCCTCCACAGGAACCCTCTGTGCTGGTGGACCGGACAAGAGGGGAAAAGCTGGTTGTCAACCTCGACATTACGTTCCCGCGAGTGCCATGCTACCGTGAGTGCTTTCGCGCTGCTCTTGCGATCTATTGCTCGAATGCATCTCACTGACGCGGACAGTCTGCTCCGGACAGTCCTGAGCGTCGACATCATGGACATTTCGGGAGAACATCAAACCGGTCAGCCATCACCTACCTCTCTCTTTGCACCCCCTCTCACCCCTCATATCTCGCACCGCACTTGTGCACCACCCTGAGCTGATCAAGAGGAATGTCTCTCGAGCAGACATCCACCACGATTTGTTCAAGACTCGAATGACGGCGGACGGGAAGCAGATCGAGGAGGCGAACAAGGGCAAGGAGCTCGCTGGCGATGCGGAACGGATCGCGAGGCAAAAGGCGACCGGTTACTGTAAGTCGACGCGATAATTCCAAGCAACCTCGACCTGTTTGAAGATGCTGCTTTGTTTGGCGGTGCCAGATTTATTTTCAGAGGTCAATGCTGATAATTCGGTCGCCTCAACTCCCGAAACAATCATACAGGCGGATCCTGTTACGGCGGAACTCCCCCGACGGATGGACCGAACCCGGGCTGCTGCAACACGTGTGACGAAGTTCGGGAAGCCTACGTCCGACGAGGCTGGAGTTTCGTCAACCCGGATGCAGTCGAACAGGTGCGCAGCGCGATCTGGGTCGCTCGCTTTCTCGTCAAGCACCGCGCACGCGCGCGAGTCGCTTGAGAGTCGATGCTGATCGATCTGGAGACCCATCTGTGCAGTGCGTCTCGGAGGGATGGAGCGACAAGATCAAGGAGCAGGCGACGGAGGGGTGCAACATTGCGGGCAAGGTTCGCGTCAACAAGGTCATTGGCAATTTGTGCGTCTCTCTCACAACGCCTCGCTGGTCTTTCCCCTGCAAGGAGAGAGCTGACTATCTCTCCATTTGGCCGGTCCGAACGCACAGCCACCTCTCGCCCGGCCGTTCCTTCCAATCGAACCAGAAACACGCGCAAGAGCTCGTCCCCTACCTGCAGGGCGACGCGGGTCACGATTTCGGACACGTGATCAACCACTTTTCGTTCGCGAGCGAGACGGAGGACGAGTTTGTCGGGATGGGAGGGAGGAAGGCGAGAGAGGTCAAGAAGGCGTTGGGGATTGTGAACCCGTTGGATGGCATCAAGGCGCACACGGAAAAGTCCAACTAGTGCGTTTCTCTCGCGGGGTGTCTGTACTGAGTCGCGGCTTATTTGTGTGGCTGACTCGCTTCGCTGTTCCCGCGCTGGACGCTTGCCGTTACCGCAGCATGTTCCAGTACTTCCTCAAGGTAAAGCGCGAGCGTACCTCCCATTTGCGTTCATTACGAGCGCTTTAGCTGACTCGACCTTGTCCCTCCTCACAGGTCGTTTCGACTCGGTTCCAGTTCCTGGACGGGCGCGAGCTCAACACGCATCAATACTCTGTGACGCAGTACGAGCGAGACTGTGCGTTGCGAGTCGCCGGACCGCGAAGCCCATTGGACCCGTGATCCTCGGGTGCGAGAAGCTCTTGCTGATCCCACGTCGATCGTACGCACAGTGAGCAACAACAAGGCGGTGGAGAAGCAGGGCGGCCATCAGACGATGCATGGCTACGCCGGAAGTCCCGGGTGAGCCGTAATCCTCGCTGCACGTAAAGGGCGCAGAAACCCCAGAAGCTGACCCGCAGTCTCGCATGGACACCACCAGCGTCTTTTTCAACTACGAGATCTCTCCGCTCCAAGTCATCTCTCGCGAGACGCGCGAGTCGTTCGCCCACTTTGCCACCTCGCTCTGCGCCATCGTCGGTGGAGTCCTCACCATTGCCGGGTTGGTCGACTCGCTCGTGTATGGGCACATGAGGAGATTGAGGGAGGGCGGGGCCAAGACTGGACTTGGGTTTGGAGCGGCGCAGGGCAAGATGCTCTGAGCGCTGTGCGTGCGCGTTCTTGGGGGGAATGATGCGGCGCGCAGGAGGCACGGCAGCGGATGTCGTCGGGAACGTGTGAATGAAGCTGGCATGTAGACTGTGATACCCGTATTCGGTTAGGAAAAAGTCTCCGGTCAGGCTGCGGGCTGGCAGTGAGTAGTTGCATTTTCGGGACAGAGGTCGGGAGTTCCTTCGCGGGTCGAAGCTATGCTCAACCTTGCAACCTGATTTTCATAGAGTATACTTCGATCGACTTGTCGTGGTCCAAAGGCAGCGGAGTTGCTCCCTCTCTCTCTCTTGCCTCCCTGCCACAACTCGCCGAATGGGATGCCCAAGGGAAGCAAGGGCGCGGTGAAACCTCTCAAAAGCGCTACGGTACGCCACCCGCCGCTCACCGCAACCCTCGTTAGCAGCTGAATGACGCATCGAGTTGACGCCTCGTCGTTCAACTGCTGTAGCTCCAGCAGTTCTCCATCTCGGCGTTCCTGCCTTCGGCTGCGTCCCAAGCGGGGCCTTCCAAGCTTGCTACGAAGGCAGCCAAGCGGCCTCCCGAGCGGGACAAGGACGACGATGCGGCCGACTTTGTCCTGAGCAGCGACGACGACGACGAGCAAGAGTTCAAGGCGCCTGCTGTGCCGCACAAGTGGACCAAGCAACAGCAGAGGAAGAAGAAGAAGACGGCTGTGTTGGACCTCAGTGCGTATACACTTGGCTCTGCTGGGATGGGCAGCTAGCTCACTCTCCTCCCCCACTTGGGCTTGCCAGCTGCCGACGACGACGAGATCAGCTTCACGGGCTCATCCAGTCCTGCCAAATCTACCAAGAAACAACCGAGACCAGACAAGGGCAAAGGCAAAGAGAAACACATCGTCGCCGAGGAGGAGGAGGAGCAAGACGACCACCAACTTTGGGTCGACAAGTATGCTCCGCAGTCCAGAGTAAGGCGCCCTTTCCCTTACAGAAGATGTCCATATCTTCTCTCGGATTTAACCCCCTCTTGAACTCGCAGGACGACCTCTCGGTCCATGCACGCAAAGTCACCGACGTCGAGAACTGGTTCAACGAAGCCTACTCGCCGAATCCAAAACTCGCGAGATGGCGCCGCGTGCTCGTCCTGTCCGGACCCGCCGGGGCGGGGAAAACTGCAGTCGTCAAGATGCTGGCAAAGGACATGGACGCAGAGATTGTGGAATGGCAAGAAGGGCAGAGCGGCAAAACCGTCGACGACGATCCGGGTGAGCCAGGCGCGACTCTATTCGGATCAGCTTTCAAGTTCTCTATTCTCGTCATCGCAGAACTGTGCGCTGATACACAGAGTACTCGGTTTGCTTACAGATCGCGAATCGCTCGTGCACCGGTTCACGTCCTTTCTCGCTCGAGCCGGGATGGCCCCCGCGCTCGATTTCGGTCCCGAGGAGGAGCCGATCCCTTCAACCTCGACTTCTGCGCCGCGCAGGTCGTTCTTTCCCCCTCCCCCGCCCTCAAAGTCAACCACCTCAGCCCGTCGCCGCCTCATCCTCCTCGAAGATCTCCCCAACGTTTCTCACTGGCCGACGAAACAGGCCCTCCGATCCGCCGTACAGCAGTACTTGTCCTCGCCACGCGTGACGGCTCCGCTCGTCATCATTGTGAGTGAAGCGCTCGCGAGACCTGGCGACGAGACGGGCGGAGGGGCGGGATGGTTGAGTGGGAATGGGAGGAGGGGCGAGAGTATTGATGCGAGGGGGGTGTTGGGCGTCGAGATCCTCGATAGTCCAGCGTGTCGCCACATCGCGTGCGTGCTATTCTGTTGTTCTTCTCGTTTTCCCTTTTCGTGACGCGGGCACCGACTCGTGTACCCTGCCTGCAGGTTCAACGCGATCGCCCCGACCATCATGCGCAAAGCGCTCAACCGCACTCTCGATCGGATCTATTCCGAAAAAGAGAACCCGGCCTCCGCGCCGCCGCGCTCTTCCCGCCCGAGTACCGCCACCCTCGATCTGCTCATCGCGCACTCGTCGGGCGATATCCGCTCCGCGTTGATGAGCTTGCAGTTCCTCGCCAGTGAAGGCGGCGGCGGCGGTCACTTGACGAGTTTGGGGACGGGTGCCAAGGGAAAGGGAGCGGCAAAGGGCAAGAAGGGGAAGAAGAGGAAACGAGGCGAGGCGATGAGCAGCGATGAAGAGGAGGAGAGTCGGGGCGGGGCGGTTGGGAAAGTCAAGAATGGGAAAGACCGGGTCAGGCAACTGTGGGTCAGGCTCTCTCTTCGCATGGAAGACGCTCTACGCTCGCGGGCGTGCGCAGTCGAGCGAGCGGTCGGGGGCGTTTCCTGAGCGGCAACAGAGCTCACCCACCGTCTCTCCAACCTTTGCGTTTGCAGCCTGTCCTTTGTGACGGCCCGAGAGGCGTCCCTCTTCATCTTTCACGCGCTTGGCAAAGTCCTTTACAACAAGCGTGCGTGCCTCCCCTCCCCCGCGCGCGCGCTGCCACCCTTGATATGCTCACCACCCATTGCTTCGCTTCGTGAGCAGGGTGGGGTCAATCTGCTGAAGATGACAAGAAGGACCTCGGGAGGCCCGGGATCGTGCAAGAGCGAGAGTATGATCGGTTGCCGAGGCATTTGAGGAAGGAGTGGGAGCGGGCGCCGACCAAGGTGGACACGAATGTGAGTTCGCACCGGCGCTCCAGAGGGCATGTCTAGGCCGCCTGAGCCGTTGCTGACGACTGAACAAATCTCACTGTGCTCGACCCCCCCAGGTTCTCTTTGCCGAAGCGCCACTCGACACGGACGTCTTCATGACGTACTTGCATCACAACTACCCGCCGTTCACGAACACGATTGAAGAATGCAGCGGCGTGATGGACGCGCTGAGTGCGGCCGAGTCGTTGATGAGTCGTAACGCCGAAGGGGAAGAGGTGCGCATGATCCCCCCCCCGCTCCAGCTTTTGCCCTCTCGCGACGCCTTATGACATCCTGGACAAGGCTCTCCGTGGGCATTCTTGAATGCGGACATGTTTGACTAAACTGCTCGTCTGCCCCCCTCTTTCTTGCAGGGCTACCGCCGACTCCCGCTCACCTCGCTGTACGGCTTCCAAATCTCGGTCCGCGGCACGCTCCTCTCACTCCCTTCCCCGGTCCCTCGGCGTCGACAAGTCCTGCGCAAGTCCGAATTGTGGGAGAATTTGCGCCTCGAGCGGCAGAACGAGGAAGGGATTGAGGAGGTTATGCAGCTGGAACGAAAAAGGGCGATGCAGAGGCTTGCGCTGGGAGGAGGAGGAGGAGATGGCGGAGGTGATGGTGGTGGGCCGGGGTCGGGGTCGGGGTCGGGGTTGGGGTTGGGAGCAGAGCTCAAGAGGACGGTGATGTGCGAGACGGTTCCGTGGCTCGGTGTGATCAAACCTCGCGGTGCGCATACCTTCCGAAGCGACTGTGCTACAGGTCCTCTGGATCGTCCAACCCCGGCTTGCTGACTGCTGATTCCGTGTCGCTTGTGGTGGCTCCCATGAAACAGACGCGAACCCGTTCCTCCTCGACCTGGCTACGTTCCCTCCCCTTGACGGTCCGGACCAGGAACTCTTGACAGGCGCTGCGTTGGGCGAAAAGGACCTCCTAGAGGAGGGCGAGGAGGACCTCGACGAAGTCGACGAAGGCGTCTTGGTCGATGCTGCAGGTTCCCTGGGAAGCCCGAGGAGGAGAAGAAAGAGCGAGCGTAAGGTTGCGCGGAGCACTTTGCAGGAGGTCGAAGAGGCTGAGGAGGGAGAAGGAGGGATCGACACTTTGCCCCGGACCGGCAACAAGGCGGCGGCGTTGTTGTTTGATCCGGACGATGACATTGACGATGTCTAGCCTATGCAGTTGACCTTGCTTTTACAATTGTGATTGTCTGTTTTCTGGATTTGACGGCGCTGTGAGCAAGACGCGCGTGAAAGTCTGCGGGTTTGTTGTCGATTGAGCGAGTACGAGGATGCGACTGGTTCCGCGGGTCGAGGAAGCGCTGGTGGTGCTCGTGTATAGTGCGCATGTCTTGCTCGTGCCTGGCACCAAGGTGGAAGAGAGCTTTACGCTACACGCGACTCGCGATGTTGTCGTCCGAGGAACGAGTCCGCTCGCGCTCCCGCACGTGCGTAGACGCTTGCCGAGGGCTGAGCAGGGACTAGAAACGCTGACCTTTGTCATACTCCTGCAGTACGACCACGCCGAATTTGCAGGCGCGGTGCCGCGGTCGTTGATTCCGCCGACGTTGCTCGCGATCCTCTCGACGCCGGTGCTCGAACTGGCGAACCGGTGTGGGGCGATCGGAGATGGGCTAGACGCGCAAACCATCAGTGAGAGAGCTCTCGACTCTTCCGGATCGAGTCCGACGAGCTGATTCGCGCCGTTCCCTCTCCAGTCCGACTTGTTCTCGCCTTTACATCGGCTCTCGCGCTTCTATTCTTGGCCAGTCGGGTCAGGAGTACTTACGGAGGAAGAACGGCGAGGTATTTGCTACTGCTTTCGGCGACGCAGTTCCATGTTCCGTTCTGGGCCGGCAGGACAGTTCCCAACATGCTCGCGTTCCCAATCGGTGCGTCGCGGCCGGCACCTCTCGGTTGAATTCCACACCTAAAGGACTGCCTTCTGAAGCACATGTGAGAGAGTGTGTGTAGTGCAGGTGGCGCTCGGCCTCTTCATCTCCCCGCCGACCCTCCAAGCCCTCTCGAGACCTCGTTTCGAAACCCGACGCAACATCCTCGTCGGATTCGCCCTCCTCACCTTTGCCGCGATCGTCATCCGGCTCGAATTGATCGCCTTGATTGCTCCCTCTGCGCTCGAACACCTCCTCCAAGGCAGCGTCGGGTTGGTCGAGCTCGCCGTGACCGGGACGGTCTCTGCGTTACTCAGCCTCGGTGCGTTTACCTTTCCTCCGTGAAGAGAGCTAGCGCGCGCGCTCACCCACAACTTGCTACATAGGTGCTACCATTAGTGTCGACACCTATTTCTGGCAGCGCGAGACTTGGCTCTGGCCCGAAGGATACGCGTTCTGGTTCAACGTCGTCGAGGGCAAGTCGGCAGAATGGGGTGTAAGTGCTGTGCTCTACTCTGGCGCTCCACTCGATTAGCTCATCATTCGAGCTCCCACACTCGACAGGTCTCGCCGCCGCTCTACTACTTCACGTCGGCCCTCCCCAAGCTCTTGCACCTCTCACTCATCCCCGCCGCCTTCTCTTTTCTCCTCGACCGTCGCTCGAGACGCCTCTTGCTCCCTTGCCTCGTCTACGTCGGCCTCTTGAGCGCACTCAAGCACAAAGAGTGGCGTTTCGTCGTCTATGTGGTGCCGGCTTTCACGATCGCCGCAGCCGGCGGAATCGTCGGCCTCGGAGCTTTGTACGTCCACTGTTCCTTGTCTTCTCGGAACAGTTTTACGCAGCGAGCTAATAGATTTATGACTCATAAATCGCAGCACGGCCTCTCCGCGCTTGCGCAGACTTGCACTACTCGCCCTCGTCAGCGCCAACCTCGTCTTGACCGCGCTCGGTTTCGTCGCCTCTTCGCAAAACTACCCCGGCCTCGCAGCCGTCACTTTCCTCCGCTCTCACCTCGCTTCGGCGTCCGCGATCAAACCCACCACAGCGACGTCGGTGGGGCAGGTGCGCGTTCATGTGGGGATCGAGGCGAAGATGACGGGCGCTTCCAACTTTGTGTTGCTTGACCAGCCCAATCATGCTCGTACTCAAAGCGGCGACCCCCAAGCGTGGTACCTTTCTCCTCCCGGCCCCGCTGCGGGCACCATCACTCCCGACGTCGTCTATTCGCGGGTTGAAACGCCAGCCTACGAGACCCTCCAAGGCCTGGCACGGTCGGGCGAGTTTGATTACGCGCTCGTCTCTGCCCCCACAGATAACGACGAAGCAGCGTCCGCAGCCATCGGAACAGAAACGTTGTATGAGGCGCCCGTCTTTGCAGGGTTCGACTGGCGCGCGGTCTTGCTTCGAGGGAGACTCGGCGAGTTTGTCCGGACCCAACCGGCAGTTCGAGTTGTCAAGCTTCCGCGTTCCGATAGGGCATAGTATCGAGTCTTGGGATTTCTTGGGCGTTGTCATACCTCCCTATTCGGATGGGTTAGAAGACCCCCGCCCCTTCGCGACCCATTGCATTTCGCATCGCATTTCGGTTCTCTCTCCCTCTCGGTGCTTGGTTGAGAGAGAGGCCAAACGCAAAGGGAACAGGCACAACACCATTTCATCGTGCTCTGGAAAAGCAAGTACCCAAGCGAAAAAAATCGGCAGCAAGCGCTAGTGAGCAAACTCAAGCAAGCTTGTTTCCCCTCGTCTCCCGGACCCGAGCGATCAGCCCTTTTTGTCCCGCTCGGCATGCTGGTGGGTGCGCGCGAACGGGTCTCTTCCATCCTCGTCGTGATCGTTCTCACCACCAGCTTCGTCAAAGACGCGCGAGTAGTCAGCCAACGGCCGACCTGCCGCGATCGCCCGGTCGAGCGCATTCGGCTCCTGCCGCCGCTGCTGCTGCTGTTCCATCGGTCCTCCCGCGATTCCCGTCCCCAGACTCCAAGGCCAAGACGATGTCGCATCTTGTTGCGGCGGACCGAGGCTCGTTTCGTACATGTAGATGGGCGAACGGGCGTAGAGATCGGCTTCGGACCAACGACGCTTGGTGCCTCGATCGTGGTGGCGGTCAGACGCGGCGTCGTCGCCACTGTCGCTGATGCTGGTGGTGGTGGCGGTGGTGGTTGTCGGCAGAAGCGGGCGGACTTGCGATGGCTGATAAAGGGGCTGTTCCAAGTTCGGTGGCGGTTGCGGAAGGCCCTCTTCCTGTACAGTCCCGAGGAAAGAATGACCGCGCGAGCTCGAAGAAGCAGACGAGGCAAGCGATCCATGCATGATCACGTCACGGTGGCTTGTAGAGAGAGGAGGATCAGTAGTCGCCGTCGTTGTCGGCGTCGTCGAGAAACGCGAGAAAGGCTTGTAAGACATCGAAGCGCTCTGAAAAGCATGCACAGGTGAGACTGGCTGCTGCTTTGGTTGCGGCTGCTGCGGAAATCGCTGCTGCTGCTGCTGCTGAGAAGGCTGTTCGACCGAGAAGGGCGTGAGCGCTCTCGGTTTGGGCTGGAAGTACATCTGGAAGGGTGCCGGCTGTGACTGTGACTGTGGACGTGACTGGTGAGCGCGGCGGAGAGCGTCGACACTCGAAGAAGGAGGTCGTGCGTAAATCTCTGTAAACGGTGAAAAGGTCGTCGCCGCGCGGTTGGCCGAGAGAATCGAGCTCTGAGAGGGCAGGAGGACAGCAGCAGGCGAAGTCGAAGGCGACGACAAAACAGCAGAGCTACTCGCTCGCCGGAGCGGGATCGTCGTCGTCGTCGTGAATCGTACGCCACCAAAGTCGGGATCGAGCTCTTCAGTTCCGGTCCAAGTCGCGGTCGGGATCACGCTGCTGTTGTACAGTGGCGGTAGTGATTGAGAGTGGGGCTGCTGAAGGTGTTTGCCGATTCCGGTTCCCACCCCATAGATAAAGTCGAGACCGAGTCCGATCATCTTGTTAAGATCAGCGGTAGCAGCCGCCTGAGGAACGGCAGGTGTCGACTGTCGCCGATCCTGTACCTGCGCGTCATCGGGCACCGAGATTCCAGGAAGAGGAGGAGGCGCCGACCCGAGCACGTCCGGCGTCCTCCTCGTCGTCGTCGTCCCTGAGTGCTGCAGCTCGTTCATCTCGTCGATCCCTTGCAGCCCGGGATCGTCCCGCCTGTACTCGACGTCTTCGTTCTGGGACGGCAGCGCGTCGGTGCCCAGCGCAGGGGTCGGATACGCAGCTCGCGGATCGTCGTCCTCCTGAGAACGCTTCGTCTCTGCATCCACATTTCCCGTGATCGGAGCGGAAGGCTCCGGCTGTTCTTCTTGCTGCTCCTGAACCGCAAACTGCGTCGGCTTCGTCTGCGCTGGGGCGGGCGACCGGGGCGACGAATCGTCGGCAACTGCGGCGGCGGCGGCGGAGGTACCTCCTTTTCCTGGGTGTTGGCTGCTGCTGCTGCTGCCGAGTTCGGCGAGAACGTCGACGGAGAGCTTCGAGAGCAAGTCGGTTTGTTGCCTGATGGCGGGGAGGAGTACTTCTGGCGCTGCGACTGCGGTGGAGGCAAGAAGGGAGAGGCAAGCGAGAAGTTGAAGGTTGGTAAAGGGCACTCGGACGACGGCGGCCGGTGGCCCGGATCCTTCCCCTCAAGACCCCAGGCGAGGGAGCAGGTCTCTCCTGTTTTGTCCTTGGCAGTCTGGAAGAAGGTTCTTGTCGCGGGTCGGTCCCTCGCAGAAAGAGATGGGGGCAGGCAGCGGGGGAGGAACGGCCACAGCGCGACAAAGACCGGGGAAGAATGAAAGACCCAGTCGCACGTGCGCGCGAGAGAGAGAGAGAAAGAGAGAGAGAGAGAGAGAGAGAGAGAGAGAGAGAGAGAGAGAGAGAGAGAGAGAGAGAGAGAGAGAGAGAGAGAG
>JAKEZK010000065.1:0-81225 GCA_021654155.1 Rhodotorula sp. CC01
CTCCTCCTCCTCCTCCTCCTCCTCCTCCTCCTCCTCCTCCTCCTCCTCCTCCTCCTCCTCCTCCTCCTCCTCCTCCAGCAACAACACGCTGCAGACCTTTTTTCTTCTTCTTCTTTTGCGGCGCTGCTGCGGCGGCGGCGGAGGAGGAGGAGGCACCCCTTGAAGCCGGTTGGGTTTGCGCGTGAGCGTACGAATGCGGGTGGATGTAGGTCATCGGCTGCTGCTGCTGCTGCGGGTGCTGCTGCTGCTGCTGCTGGTGGGGGTGGTGGTGGGGTGGCTGGTGGTGACCGCCGCCGTGATGCTGCTGGTGTTGCGGGCCATGACCATGATGGTTGAAGCTCGCGCTGTGAACGTGATGATACGAAGAAGAAGAAGCAGAAGAAGACTGGTGGTGACCGGAGTGGTGCTGCATCGGCGACACCGCCGGCGACGAACTCGACGACGACGCGAGGCTCAAGTCTCGCATCGTCGGCGAGGCATGCTGCTGGTGATGGTGCTGCTGCTGATGGTGACTCGAAGCAGGGTGTTGATGCTGTTGCCTGTACGACGGCGTCGGTGACAACGCCAGCGGCGAAGCGGTCGCGCTCGACATTCCCGTTCCGACCGGGCCCGAATACGAGTACGAGTGACCGTGCAACTGCTGCAACGCTCCCGGGCCGAGATGCTGTTGCTGCTGCTGGTACGAGTGAGACTGGAGCAGGGATGGCGGTGGCGGCGCCGACGCGGGCGGTGGCGGCTGCGACTGCGAGGCGGGAGTCGAAAAGTACGGCGAGGTCGCCGACGTCGCCGGGGAGGCGAGGTTGCTTCCACCGCCGCCGCTCGGGCTGTACGACTGGGCAATGTGCTGCGGGTAGAAGCTCGCGGCGGCGTATGCGGCTCCGGACGGCGGTGGAGGAGCGGAAGCGGCGGCGGCGGCGGTCACATAGTCCGAGGGCGAGTAGGCGCGCAAGGAAGGCGACGCCGCCATCGGGACGAGGTTGGGGCTCGTATGACCGGTGGCGGTATTGTTTGATCTGTGCGAGGACGAAGGGACGGGAGGGGGACCCATCAAGGTGGTGCCGCCGCCGCCTGCCGTGGACCCGAGATGCGAGAGGGGTGAAGCGGGCGGGGGAGCGTTGTGCGAGTGAGGTCCTCCTCCTCCCGGAGTGAGACTCGACGGCGGTGGCAAGGACCTGGACGACGAGAGGGGGCCTTCGTGAGAGGTACCTCTGCGCATTGGGGTTGCGAGCGTGTTGTCGGCGGGCGAGTAGACCATCCTGTTCGGGTCCATGTCGGCCCTGTGGGGTGGGGGAGGTGGCTGTCCGAGGGACCTCGAGTAGCGATGAAGTCCTGCTGTCGGCGGAGGAGGAGGGGGAGGAGGAGCGAGCCGACGGGAAGGGGCTGGCGGGAGGGTTGACGATTCGGCGTACGAGGCGGGGGGGCGAGGTAGGCCACCTGCTTCGAGGTAAGAGGAAGCGCGGTAGCTGCTGTGGTTACTCCTGGAAGCGTACGAGAGGGACAAGCTGCGATGGGGCGGCGTGTGCTGGTGGTGGTGGGGCAGCGCTCGCTCGGGGTCGTCGACAGGTAGACGGCGGGCGGGGGGCGAGGCTTGGAGGTGGGTGGTGCTGGACTGCTGGACTGGTACGACCCAGGACTGTGCTCCGTGTGCGTGTGGGTGGTCCGGGTGCGCGCTGCTGCTGGATGACGAGGACGGGTCGGCGGCGGCGGCGGGTGAGAGGAGCTGCTGCAGCGACGACGACGACGACGAGAACAAGGCGGACAAGGGCCTGACCATGCAGCCCGTGTCCAGTCCAGCTCTCCCTTGAGCAACCCGTAGAGGCCGAGAGGAGATCGAGTCCAAGTCGCTCTCTGCTCTGCTCTCGCGGCCGATTCGACGACTTGTTCGCTCGTTCCACTCGAGGCAAGCACAGGGATGTCTGGCAGTGGAGGAGCGCAGGTGACGTACAAGAAGCAGCCGGGCACTCTGCGCCTCACCGCAGCCACGCTCGAATGGTCGCCGCAGCAGAGCGGTCACCCCTCGCTCTCGCTGCCGACCACGGCCCTCTCGGCCCTGTTTGCTTCAAAGCCAGGAGGCCCGAGAGTCATGCTCAAAGTCGTACTCGCAGGGGGGGACGACAGTCACAACTTTACCTTTGTCTCGCCGACCAACCCGCTCCGAGACCGCGACTGGTTCAAGGACCACCTCAGCCAACGCATCGCCTTGAGCAGGGAGAGGGACGCTCAGCAGGCAAGCGTACAAGCACAGGCTGCTGCCGCTCCCCCCGTGACTCCGGCACCCGCAGCACCCGCACCCTCATCAACTCAAGCGACCACCTTTCGCCTCCGCAAACTCGTCCTCCAAGCCGACCCGACCTTGCTCCAACTCCACCGCGACCTCGTCCTCACCGGTGAAATCACCGAAGCCGAATTCTGGGCAGGCAGGCAAGACCTCGTCGACGCCGTCGCCGCCGAACAGGGGCTCGTCAGGGGAAAATCCGGAGAGATGGTCGACCCGAAAACCGTCACCGGCCAGAACGGAGAAGTCACCGTCAAGATCACGCCCGCCTTGATCCGCGAAATCTTTGAAGAGTTCCCCGTCGTCCTCCGCGCCTACAACGACAACGTACCCGATCCCGTACGTTTCGCTTCCCCCCACTCGTGCACCCCAACATATCCGCTCATACAACCCCGCCCACCCCCCGCAGCTCGACGAGGCTCAGTTCTGGACTCGCTACTTCCAATCCAAGCTCTTCAACCGGAACCGAACCACCAACCGCGCCGCCGTCGACGCCATCAAGGACGACCCCATCTTTGACAAATACCTCGGCGAGGAAGACGACGGTAAGCGCAGTCAGCCATTTCGGGGCGGACCGCCTTTCTGCTCCTCGACGGCCTAACTTTTTGCCGAGTCTTTTTGACCGACGGCAGACATCGAACCGAAACACATGCCGGATCACGAGATCTACCGCCTCCTTGACCTCGCCGCAACCGAAGAAGATCAGCACGAGGTGCGTGCGCAAAATCCTCCCTCATCGATTTCAGGCTCTCTCGTGCTGGCTCGTGCTGGCTGCAATCGGTCTCGGCTGACACGGCCCGCTGGCTTGAATGGACGGTTTGTTGCGCGCACAGATAACGAACCAGCCGCGCGACTTTACGATGAAACCAGGCGGGCAGCGCGCGAGCTTGCCGCTCATGCGCCGCTTCAACGAACACTCGGAACGGCTCCTCAACCAGGCGCTGTGAGTCTCGGGGGTTTCTCTCTTCTCTTGTCATCTTTTCCACGGTTCGCGATCGCGGTTCGCGGTCAACCGTGGCCACCCTCCGTGGTCCGAAAGAAAAGCTGGAAGTTCATCTCACGCTTGCTCCTTTTCCGCATACCGCGCACAGTGGCACCTCTGCGGACCGGAATCGCGGCTTCTTAGACCCTGGCAACGCCGGCGTAAGTTCTTCCTCCTGCACCCCCCGAAACTCTTGACACACGCACGTGCCAGAAGCCCATCTTTCTACACTTCCTACACTACACGCTCACACACACACACACATACCGCGCGCGTATACATACTCGCAGGACCGACGCTACTACAACGAGATCGAGTTGTCAGACCTCGTCCAACCGGGAACGCACGAAGACCGGATCGCGTTGACCCTCTCGGACCGAGCGGGAGCTGCTGTCAACGCGGCTACCGCCGGCGCCGGTGGTGCGACAGACGAAGATGGGGAGGGGGAGGGGGGAGCAGGAGGCGGCGGCGAGGAGAACAGCTTGCGGAAGCAGTTTGAGAAGGCTGAGAGGGTTAGGAGGGTCGTGAGAGGCGTTGCGAACGAGTGGGAGGGCCGATTGGCGGACGTGAGTACTGGGGTCGTCTCTCTCCACGGCGCAGAAGTCGATGAACTGGTGACCGCTTTCTACAGCGGTCGCGCTCGTCTGCCCTCTTCTACGAAAGCTGATCCGATCCCGTCACGCACCTCTTTTTGCCCCCCATCATCTGTCAGTTCGAGGTCGACTCGGGTGCGATCCGCGACTCGATGCGCGACATGACCAATTCGCTTGTGGAGCATGTCGAGCGGACGCGCAAGACGGCGGGTGGCAGCGCGAGCAGCACTGGTGGTGAGCTAGCTTGGCTCTTCGCCGTCCCTTCTTCCGCCTTTCCGGATTCTCTCTAGAGGAGAAAGGCGTTGGAGAATTTCGCTGACTGAACCAACCATACACAGGTCTTCCTCGAGCGCACCATACGGCAGTCTCTTCCCTCTCAACAACGACGTTCGAATTCCTGCGCCATTTCTGGTCTTCCCTCTTGCCCCCAAAACCCAACGACACCTCCCCCTTTGCGCTCGCCCCTCCGAAAGAACGAGCTCAGCGCGTCGAGAAATTCAAAGGCTACCTCGAAAAGAGTCGGGAACGGGTCGAGCGCGCGATGGAGGAGGCGAGGAAGGAAGGTGGTGATGAGGTCGGGAGGAGGGTCGAGGCGGCTCTGAAGCCGGTGCGCGAGGCGATCGATGCGGCGCTCGAGATGTACGCGCAACGAATGGGCACGGGAACGGCGCCTGCCGCTAAAGCGAGACCTGCTGGCGCGACGGCGGTGGCAGCGGCGACAAGAAACGCAACATGACCCGCTCCTCCTCCTTCGAGATGCGTTACGCGACACGCAAACGCACATACCTCCGGTCGGGTCATAGAACCCACCTCACCCGTATACTGCTACTCTGCCGCAGCCTAAGATATACCTTACCCTTCGCAGCTCATACCCTTATGTTAGCTTCTAGCATTTGCGCGTTGAACTCGCCTACGAGCACTGGCTCGTACTCGGCTTTTGCCGTCCCGACCTCGCTCGAGACCTGAAATACACTCAAAGGCTACCTTCGAGTCCTGGCTGACGTTGTTTGCGCGAGGAGACTGAAAGACGTGAGCTTTCGAAGAGCAGACAGACTTTTGTCAAGCTGCAGAAAGGTGGAAAGTTGACGCCGGTTGAGACAAGAGCTATGATAGAGCAGATTCTACAAAGAAAGGGGAAAACAACAACCAAAGGGAAGAGGAGGAGGATGCGGGAAATAAGCCGAGGCTAGTCGACCTGACCGAAGAATTTCTGCTGGAACGACATGACCTCCCTCGTCAAAGCGTCCATGAGGGCGACGCATGCGGGACTAGCCGATGAAGAGAGGGCGAGCGGATTCTGCTCTGTCGAGTTGCGTATGGGGGGCAAGTCGCGAGCGGCGTTGCCGGGTCGGATCGGATCTGTCGAGGTCGACGTCGACGGAACCGGCGTCGTACCCCCAACGCCGCGCGGGCTCAGGCTCGAAGCTCGCGATTGATTCGAATCACCCGCCGATCCTGAGCCTGAAGCGGATCCCGAACCTGAAGTCGAACCACTCGCCCGACGCGCCTTTTCGCGCGCGTCTTTCTCCCGCGCTTCCTTGACCTGCTCGTTGACATCTCGAAGCAAGTCCCACCGGCGATCTCGTTCGCTCATCTCGATCTGCACCTTGGTGACAAACTCGAGAACCGCCCGTGCTCGTTTCCGCATCTCGGGCATCGTCACTCGCTTGCCGGGGTAGCGGACCTTGGTCGGCGGCTCGATGGATGGCGGCTCGGATGGGTCAACGAGAGATGAGATGGAGAGCGGAGTCGGGGGCGTCTCGGGGAGGAGGTGGGCGAGATGTCGAAGGTGGTCCGGCATGCCCCAGTCCGAGACTGCCTGCGCCGCTGCGCCGGACAGCGGTTTCAACGGCGTCGCCTCGTGCCCATTTGCGTGCGATCCAAGCGTCGAGGAATGGGCACCTCCGCGCTTGCTGGGGGACTTGCCGCCGCGCGTTGAAGAACCCTGACCGTTCTTGCCGCGGTACGTGTACTGGTTCGGGTGTTTAGTCCGCGCGCTAGGAGCATGCACAGGTGGGGGTTGGGCGGGCGCGCCGGGCGAAGGGGATCGCTCTGTAGGCAGACACAAGGTGGGCGAGACGGTGATGTCAGACTAGCGACTGTGGAAGGCAAGCGAACACGCAACCGACTCACCAGTTGCAGTCCGTCCCTCTGCAGACGTCTCTTTCCTCGCGTCCGGAACCGCGCTTTCTTCTGCAGCACCATTTCGAGCCCGTTCTTCGCCCGTCCTGGAAGATAGTCGGGCAGCTTCGGTATCGTTGAGGGCCGGATCTGCCGCATCGAAGACTTCCTGCTTCATGCCGTCTTCGGCTGCTTGGACCGGTCTAGGCGATTCGTCCTCGCCGTCGTCGTCCAGGTTCGAATGCTCGCGCCGGCCGCGGCTGGTTTTACTGTTCGAAAGGAAGCAAGTCAGCTCTTTGACTACCCGATACATCACCAACCGACTCACCTCTTCCCACCTCGCGCGCTCGCGCTCGAACCCCTGCCGCCCTTTGCCGATTTCGGTCCGGAAGCGACCTTCTTGCCTTTCCCGCGTCCTCCAGCTCCGCTTATGACAACCTCCTCGATATCGCTTTGCTCGCCTTCGCTCTCGTGCGTCTTCTCCAGCTTGGCCCGCATCGCCGCCGTCCCAGCTTCGAGTATGCTGAGCGCGATGGCGTCGTCGTACGCGGCGTCGCGCGAATTCATCGTGCTCCGCTTCTTGGGTTCTTTGTGTGGACCGGCGATAGCGGGCAACCCTGCCGACGGTTTCTGCTCGGGCGAGTGTCCGCCGTCGGCCGAAAGGTAGGCCGCAATCATCGACGCATCAGCCGATTCGCGCGGTCGGTGGCCCTTGTGCGATGTCGCTTGAGGAACCGGAGCTGCCGGAGGTGTCACGGCTCGAGCGACAGGTGCGGCCGAGGTCTTGCGGGTGACTTTGCGCAAAAGTCTGCGCGAGCGGATCGGAAATCATCAGTTTCGTACGAGGCCGGGAGGTGACGATCTCGTGAACATACCCGCCAGGGCCATGTAAGTTTGGCTTGCAGAGCTCGCAAAAGTAGCGGTTCGGGCATTCCTGCAGACGGGCAGTCGAGCGTGCATGAGTCTCGGGACCGGGACGGATTTGGACAGGTTCAAGACCAGCGCACCTTTTCTTCCCAAAGACCGACACACGGTCCGTGTTGCCAGCACTTGCAGGTGTCGCACTGAATCATGAGACCCGAGGCCATCTCTTCGTCTGTGAGGAAGGCAAGCGGTGCCGGGCAAAGGGGCAAGGTCAGCAGGGCGGGCGATTGGGTCGCAAACGCGAAAGCAGGTAAACTCACTGTCTTCGCCGCAGACACATCGAGTCACGCCTCCGTCCCCCTCGTCGCCGTCCTCGTCCAAGAGGGCGTCGTCACCGGCGTCGATCATGTCGTCCTCCGCGAGTTCTGCCCCGACGCCAAGTTCCTCCTCGCGCAGGCTCTTCTTTGCGCTCGCGTTCCGTTTGGTTCGCTTCGATGCGGCAGCGTACTGCTCTTCTTCTATCGCAGCGGTCGATGCGGACCGTTTGTGCCCTGCTCCGCTGCCGTTGCCCGACCCGGATGACCTCGACCCCGCCTTTTTTGAAGCTCCTGGTGCGACGGCGGGTCTGCTCGAGCCCCGTTTGCCGTTTGAGCTTGCAGGTGGACTCATTACGGCGGGAGATGCGGTGTTGGCGGTGACGAGGAGCGACGAGTGGGGAGAGCGTCGAGGCCGCCGCTGCAAGTCGGTGTCGTGGGAGGTTGGGCGAGCTCGGGTGGGCTTTGTGGGCTCTATGAGCGTGATGCTGGAGCACTGCGCTCGGCCCCACGTTCAGATTCGGCGTGTATACGGCGCTGACGAGTTGCGCCGCTTTCGCGAGAGCTGTGGCTCGCCGACTCTGGCGCGCTGAAAAGGGATGCGCAGCTGGGCAGGGACTGACTAAAGCAAGCTGTTACTGTCACTTGGACCGTCACGAGTCCCTGCGAGTGAGTCTAGCGGGTGCCGAGTTGACCTCAACCCGCCGCTCGCCGCCGCACGACGATTGCGCGCAGCGTATCTCCGCGGATTTGATTTTCTTCAGGCTCACGGTGTGCGTACGTCGTAATGTAGACTCGCCAAACATCATAGCCTTGGCCATCTGACCCCTTGTTGGACTCTTTGGAGGATTGCGGCGCCCGCTAGGCGTCCTGCTTTGGAGACGCCCTGGTCAATTTCGCCCGTCTTCGGAGCTCAACGGCCGTTCGTGAAGTGTCGCTGCAAGCTGCAAGTCAAGATGGTGCGCAGGCATACTTCAGATATTTCGCGCGCGCCGAGACGTTACTTGAGGGGCCTCCATCGACGTCGAGCAGGGAACGTCGCTCCTGTGCCGCGAACTGCTCGAATTTGGCGCCCGCGGGCTGGACGAGACGAGGCTACGGGGCTAGCCGCGGGAGCTAAGCGTAGAAATGCCGAGACGAAGCGAAGGCGCTGCTCTCTCCGGATCTGAGAGTGAAAGAGGAGCTCGAGATTGCAACAATACTGTCCAACAACCTCCCGAAAGGGTGACCACAAAACAACACGACCATAGATAAAGACACTAAAACTTGAAGGCGAGAGGGACATCATCTTATCGAGACAGTCTAGCTGAGTAGAGAGCCGTCTAATCCGTCTTTTCGATGACCGTGCCACCGTGCCCTGCGAACTGGTCGGCTTCGGTCTTTGCAAATTTGCGCGCCGAGACTCGGTTGGCAAACAGGACGTCCAGCTCGCCTAGTATGGACGCAAGAGAAGGAGTCAGTCGCGGCCACACCAGAGAGAATGGCGAAAGGAGGTCGTACCGTACGTGCGACCGCGCGGTTCCGGGCAGCGGAAGTAAGTCCAGACAGCGCAGCAGGCGCACAGTCCACCCCAGAAGTAGCCGGTTTCTGATTACACCCGCCCAAGGTCAGCATTGGCAGTCGATTGAAACGGAAAGAAAGAGAATGTAGCCGTACTTGCGCCCCAGTTCAGCGATTCAGTGTTGAGGAAGTACCTATCAGAGGTGTGATGGTCAACGCACGTCCCTATCGGGCTTTGCATTGCTGGAAACGTACGGCATTATCGTGGCGTTGATGATGGCGATGAGGTTGTACGCGATACGCGAGAGTCTGTGCAGTCAAAGGTAAAATATGTCGTCAGAAAGCCGGAAAAATGCAAGTTGGGATGAAAATCGACTGCACCACCGGCGACGGGGCGGAGAGGTACTTACACGACAGTCTTGGCCCTGAGCCTGGTCGACGGGATCTCACTGACGAGCGTATAGCATACCGGACCAACGGTAGCGTCGTAAACGGCCGTGTAAACCAGAAGCAAGGCTCCGACGCCGTACCTGGGCAGCGCATTAAGTCAGTCTTGGGAAGTTTCCTGACACATCAAGAGGACGATGTTACTCACGAGGCGCCCTTGTTGGAACGAGGGACAGAGCCCATGCCGCCGATGATCAAGAGGAGGACGGTGAGGACCACCAAGCCGTAGCCGTACAGCTTGCGACGACCGATCCGGGACATCAAGAACCAAGAAGAGATGGTGCCAAACATGCCGAGTCCGTACTGGCCGATACTGAGGTCGAACGACGCGCTGACCGGGACGCCGGCTTGTTGGAGGAAGAAGGTCGACTATCGAAGGCAGAAGCGGGCGGTCAGAGCTGCCAAAGAGGGGGAGAGCGTCACGACAGAATGGTTGAGTGCGAGAATGACACGTACATATCCCATGAAGGCACTGCCGCACAAGTTCTGGATCATCCAAACACCGCAGGCGATTTCGGTACGGCGGCGGTCAACGCCGCGGAAGCAGTCCTTGTACGACGTTCCCGCGGAGACGCTCTTCTCGAAATCGTTCGTGTGCTTCATCATAGCGACCTGTGGCGAGAACTAGTCAGCTACATTGCCTTGCCAAGTTTGCGTGCCATCGGACGCACGGTGTTATCCTGCCAATGAGAAGGTCATCCCGCTCGTCAGCTCGATTCAAGAAAAGATCGAACGGCTGCTCGTAGGGAACTCACGAGCTCCTCGTCAGTTGCACCGGAAAAGAGCCTCGCGACAGTCCGGCGCGCCTCGTCTTCGCGTCCCTTGCGGACGAGCCTGCAAGCAAGCCTTCTCAGCCCCAAGTCGCCAGCGAAAGACGCCGAGCGCAGCTCACCACCAGGGCGACTCCGGAGCGAACATGATACCGGCGATGAGAGGGACGGGCCAGATCCATTGGAGGGCGAAAGGCAACCTGAGTGGCGTGTAGAGGTTGGATCAGCTTCGATCGATCCTCTTGTCACAAAGTCCGTGGTCGATTTGCCACCCGCATGCGAATATGAGGCAGGGGAACCGATACCCCGGAATCACGAAGGAAAAGCACGCACCTGTAGGCCCAGTCTCCGTTGAGGTTGAGGACGCCTCGAAGCGTGCCCGAGCCGATGATCTGGCCTGCGAAATGGGCGTCCTTTGGTCAGTACGCCGATGGGAGGGGAGTTCACCGTCTGCGGAACGCACCAATGACCCAGCAAAGGTTGACATAAGCGGTCAGGTAGGGACGAAGAGTGACCGGTGCAAGCTCAGCGGCGTAGGTGACGGTGAGGGTCTCGAAGACGCCGAAGCTGTATTCGTAAGAGCGTCAGGATGTGCCTGATCGCGACAGAGAGGTAGCACGGCATACCAGCAACTGTCAACGAGAACGACGTCAGCGAAGACTCGGGGCGAAAGAAGAGGGTTGGGGTCGCGTACCCGCAAAAAATCTGGCCGACCAAAAGCATCTCGATGTTCTTCGCAAACACGCTCAAGGCGATGAAGCCGATGAGGGCGGTCAACTGCAAAGAAAGTGTCAGGTTTAGGCTGACTGCAGGCTGCAAAGGTCAAAAGGCAGTACTCACAGCGGTGATTGAGGTTTTGCGGCAACTGCAAGAGAATGTCAGGATGAGCGCGAGGAAACTACGGCCGAGCTGGGCGAAAGGCCGACTCGCCCGAAGCGCTCCATGGCGTAACCGTTGAGCGTGAGTCCGATGATCTCTCCGATCTTTCCACCGTTCGAGAGACCGGCCTGCCAAGCCGTCGTGATGGTGTAGGTCCCGTCCGCGAGACGGGTACCGTAGCGCTCGTTAAATCGTGGCAGACCATAGAAGCTCCCGAGAAGTACGACGTCAAATCCGGTCATGCTGTGGGGGTCCGAGAATGCGTCAGATCAACTCGTGGCAAAGCAGCGAAAAAGAGTCGCCACTCACATGATGCAGGTCGAGATGAGGAGCGACCATGCAACGGCCTTGGGATAGCGCTTGAGACCTTGCAGAAGCGTGAGCCTGTGCTCTGCTTCGGTGGCAGCGCGAGCCTCTGCGGCCAAGTTTTCCGCGTCGGTTCCTTCGCGGTTCACCGTTTCGAGGAAGGCCGTCTCGCCGAGAGAATCAACCTTTTTCTCGTCCGGAACCTCGAGAAAATGCGACATGCTGTAGGTAGCGGTTGAGAGTGGTTGGTGAAGGAAGGAAGCAAAGTCCCGCGACCAGGAGCAACGTGAAGTCGACGCAGAGGGGGCGGCGGTTCGCGATTCGATCGGACAGGCAGGTGTTGGGGGCACCAGCGATGTACAATCGGTCTGCGGAGCCCATCATGATCTGCAGCGGGGCTCAAAAGAATGGCAGATCCGTGGGGAGCTTGCTCAGAACGGCGCCAGTCAAGCTTTTAGCATCAGGTCCCCATCTGCGAGAAGGTCCCAAGAAACGCGTTCCTCGCGGCCCAACTCTTCGCGGTATTCGACCTTAGCCGAATTCACGCAAGCGTCGTGTGGGCGATCGATGTTTCTATATGTACCGTGATCGTCTGTAGAATCAGGTATCGTACAGTATGTGGGCGCTTCTTGCGTGACCGGGTACTGTTTCCAGCCAAATTGCCGGCCTTTCACCGTTCTGCACCTTCGTTGCCGCTTCGGACGTTCTGTACTCCCACACTAGCCCCATTTAAGCCGTCCATACGACCCGAACAAGCGGATAATGCGGTCCGCGACCCCTGTACCGCGTGCAAGGTGACCCAGCCTTTTCGCGCTTGTCAAGGCGATCCGCTGCTCGGCTGAATTTGCTCGATCACTGATCTCGCGGATGGAGCCGCTCTACCGCGAACCCTCTCAGCCAGATTAGCGCCTTGGATACACCGGCGTGGACAGGCACGTATGGTGCTCCGACGCTGGGCTCCATCGATACAGTACAGCTGTGGGCGGGGCACGCAAAGCGGAGAGAGCGGCGCGGTGTCCGCAGTTGAGAAGGCCACCCCGCGCCCACGCCGTCGCAAGCCGATGTGGTGCGGCTAACTCTGCACGTCCTCCGTAGCGCGGACAAGGGCCAGCAAAACTTCCTGCTCCTGAACTGCAACCTCACCTCCGGTCCTACCTCAGCGCAGCAATATGGTCAACGCGCCGAAGAAACAGCTTCCTTCGTGGTGGAAAGACGGCGTATCGATCTATCAGGTGCGACTACAGAACCCGCACGTGTCACCGGGCATACCCGGCTGACGAGTAGTCACGCGGACGCGCGCAGGTGTATCCGGCTTCGTTCAAGGACGACAATGGCGACGGTCTCGGAGACCTGCGCGGCCTCATCTCCAAGCTTCCCTACCTCAAGTCGCTCGGCGTCGAAGCGATCTGGCTCGGACCTCACTACAAGAGCCCCCGTGTCGACGAGGGTTACGATATCTCCGGTACGCTCCCTTTCCGTGGTGACGCCCGCCCGCGCACGTCTGACCTCGTCTTTCGGATTTCCAGACTATTGTGACATTCACGAACCCTTTGGCACTCTCGAAGAGTGGTGCGTGGGAGCGTTGATCTTCGTCCACTTTGTGCTTGCGCTGACCAAGGCATGTGCTCACAGCCAGGAGCTCATTGATTCTGCTCATGCCCACGGGCTGAAGCTGATGTTCGACCTCGTTGTCAACCACTGCTCGGACCAGCATGCCTGGTTCAAGGAGAGCCGCAAGGACAAGACCAACCCAAAGCGAGACTGGTTCTACTGGAAGCCGGCCAAGTATGACGCCGATGGAGGTGAGTTCTTCCGCAATCCTTGTGGCGGCGAATCAGTTTGGCGACGGTCTTGTCGCTGACTCAGCCCGCGTGCAGTTCGTCACCCGCCAAACAACTGGCGCACCTGCTTCGGTGGCAGTGTTTGGGAATGGGACGAGGCAACTGAGGAGTACTGTGAGTGCCGACTTCTGACCCATAAGCGCTCATCTCGTTCCACTCCGCCACTTCAATGCGCACCGGGCCATAAACGCTGACACATAACTCACCACTATGGCATGTGCAGATCTTCACTACTTCACGGTTGAGCAGCCGGACCTTAACTGGGAGAATCCGGAGGTTCGGCAAGCGATTTACCGCGACGCCGTTCGCTTTTGGCTCGACCGCGGAGTCGATGGCTTCCGCATAGACACTGTGAACATGTTTTCGAGTAGGTATCTGTAGTTGTCTTTACCCGAGACAGCAGGGGGAACTAACACGGGTCCATTGCATGCAGAGTACCTCGACTTCCCCGATGCGCCTGTTGTCGCGCCGGAGACGCCGTGGCAGCCCGCACAACAATTTTTCACAAATGGACCACGTTTGAACGAGTTCTTGCGCGAGCTCCGTAAGGAGACGTTCGACCACTACGAGTGCGCTCATTCCTGCCGCTCGCCTCCGTTGCTGTAACTGACACTCGCTCCCGGTAGCTGCTTCACCATTGGCGAGCTCCCACACACGCCGGACCTCAAGAAGATTCTCTCGTACATCAGCACCGATGCGGAAGCGCTCGACACGACGATCCTATTCGACCAGATGGACCTTGACCATTCGGGCGGCCAATACCCGCTCATGAAGAAAGAGTGGAAGCTCTCCGAGTTCAAGCGCCTCGCCGAGTTCGCGCAGCAGTTGGCCGACCCGAAGAACAAGGCGCACGCGCTCACGTACCTCGAGAACCACGACCAGGCGCGCTCGGTCTCGCGCTTCGCCTCTGACTCGCCGGAACACCGTCTCGCTTCGTCCAAGCTGCTCGCCACCCATCTCCTCACCGTCTCCGGCAGCATCATCATCTACGAAGGTCAAGAATTCGGTATGATCAATGCTCCGAAAGATTGGGACATCGAGACGGAGTACAAGGACGTGTGCACCATGTACGGTTTCCCGATCAATCTCCTCGCACGCTCGGGATTGCCTTCGATATTGAGACTGACTCCTTGTGTGTCGTCTGTTCGCCTTCAGCAACACCTGGCAAGAAATCAAGGCCGATGCCGAGAAGAGCGGCGACAAGTCATTGCTCGAGCGCGGTCGCGAGGGAATCCAGCTCACGGCTCGCGACCACGCCCGGACGCCGATGCAGTGGGACTCGTCGCCGAACGCCGGCTTCTCGTCCAAGCCGGACGCAAAGACGTGGATGCGGGTCATGGAGTCGTACCGCGAAGGCCTGAACGTTGCCGACCAGGAGAACGACCCGAACTCGACGCTCAACTTTTACCGCAAGATGCTCGCGCTTCGGAAGGAGCACAAGGACCTTTTCATCCTCGGCAAGTTTGAGCTCTTTGACAAAGCGAACGAGAAGACCATGATCTACACCAAGACCGCCCCGGACGGTCGCCGGGCCGCCCTTGTCGTTCTCAACTTCTCAGCTGAGCCGCAGTCGTTCGACGTCCCCGACTCGGTCAAAGAAAAGTCGGGCGAGCTGCTCTTCTCGACCACCGACAACGACAGCGCGAGCAAGCTCGGCCCGTACGAGGCTCGTGTCTTCCTCTTCTAGACCCGCTGTCTCTCCTCTCGGTTGTTTCTCTTCTATAAAGTAGTTCTCCCGTACCAAAGAAGCAGTATTCTTGGAAAATAGACGTTCGTGAAGTGCAAATATCTCGGTCCTACTGGAGCTGAAGTAATGCGGCACAAGTGTCCTTCATCGCCTTGAGCCGTGAGGAGGAAGAGGCGGCGGGCGTCCCATCGAAGAAGGCGGTGGCGCCATCATCCCGCGCAAAGCTGAGACTGGAAGAGGCGGCGGTCTCTGGAAGTTGTCTGCTCTTTCTCCACCACCACCGACGGCGCTAGGGCGGAAGCGCTCATAGTCAGCAGAAACAGCCGGGTCGCCGTAGTGATGCGAGTAACCAGGCTGCGGAGGCGGAGGCGGTGGCGCATAGTTGCCGGGCAGATAACTCGGTGCCATCATGCCGCTGCTACGCGGTTGAAGTGGAGGATGCACATCATAGCGTCGGTGGTCTCGATCGCGATCCCTGCGGTCATCATCGTAGCTATGCCGAGGCGGGAAAGGTCGGTCGTCATAACGCTCGTCGTAAACTGGCGAAGGTGGGCGGCGGAAATCCGGAGACGGCAAGACGGGCGAGACAGGTCTGCTGCGTGGGTGGTAAGACGGCTGCGCATACGGAGGTAGAGGAGGCTCCGGCTGCAAATTCGTCGCGACGGATCAAAAGAAACGCAAAAAGGAAGACGAGAGAGAAGGAAAGGCAGGAATCAGAAACTGGACGAGAGGGACGCCCTGGAAGGAGAGGCAAGAAAAAAGGGAGGGGGCGCGCTCAGCGGGTCTTTGTACGCACGGGTCCTCGATTGAAAGATTGTGGCGGCAGCGGCGGCGGCGACCTGGCCTGTTCATACATGGCTGGCGGCGGCGGTCCGTTGTAGCGCTGGAAGCCCGGACGCGGAATGTCAGAGCGCGGATAGCCGTCGTAATAGTCCTCAAGTCCAAGAGGGGGCAAAGGCGGGGGCGGAGGCGAGAGTGAACGTCGGTGGCGGGGATCACTTCGATCAGACCCCGGCAGCGGCGCGCCGGTATACTGTCTGAACTCAGAACGAGGACCTGAACGATGCAGCTGCGGCGGTGGCGAAAGCGGTCGCCTCGATGGCGGCGGCGGGGATACGGAGTACCTGCCTGCGCGCGGCGGACCGCCATAAATTGGCGGCGGCGGCGAATACGGTCGCCCATGCGGCGGAGGCGGCGAATATGGACGCCTTCCCTGCATCTCCTCTCGATACTCTCCATGCAGCCAATCCTCTCGCACGTGCCTTGGGTCTCCTCCTCGGTGCGCAGGAAAGTCGACATTGACGGGGAAGCGGGGTCGAAGCTCGATACGGTCGGAACCGCGCAACGACGGGGGCAAAACGTCTCGGTCACGATCGCCCACAGTCCGAGCGTGCGGACCGCCTCGCGGGTCATGGTTGCCCACAGGGCGACCGCCACCGCGCGGCGGGGGAGGCGGCGAGCGCGATCTCCTCCGAAGAACCGGCGGCCCTCCGCCGCGAGAGTCCGGTCCTGTCCCTCCACCACCACCACCACCTCCTCCTCCTCCTGCTGCTGCTGCTGCTGCCCCACCCCGTTGTCGTTTCCGCGGTTCGTCTCGCGCAGGAGCAGTCCCCGGCTGACTGCGCTTCTGAGGGGGAGCCGAACGTTTCTCCGACGGGCGACTCACTTCCGTACGAGGAGGGACGGCGGCGGCGGCGGACGAAGCAACCGAGGAAGCGGGAGAAGCCGCTTTCGTTGTCGGTGGCGGTCGAGTGCTCTTCTCTTCCGCCGGGTCGGGAGCTGGTTCGACGATGACCACATCGGAAGATGGAGGAGCCGCTGGCGCTGACGCTGGTGCGGTCACGACGGGCGAGGCTTCGACTGGCTGATCTGCTGCCGTTCCAGGAGTCGGCAACGATTTGGTCGGTGCAGGCCGGATCGCGACGGGAGCCGCAATCGGAGGAGCCTCGCAGACCGTAGTTTCTGTGACCACCCCTGCCGGCGCAGCAATCGGTTTTGCGCCGGTGACTGCTGCTGCTGGTGGTGGCGACGGCGCCACGGGAGCGGGCGAAGCGTCCCTGCTAGTCGATGGTATCGGAGTCACTGCCCCTGTGCTCCCCGCCCTCGCGGCGGCCAGGCGAGCCTCCGCCGCCGCCAATCGTTCCTTCTCGAGCTTGAGTCGCAGCGTGAGAGACGTCGCGTGTCGCCGAGCGGGAGGCAGCTGCTTCTTATTATTGTTGTTGTTTGCAGCGGTGGACGGAACGGTCTCGGCGACTCCGCCACCGCCTCCGATGGCGGGCGAGGTGGTCGAACGCGGATTGACGCCCGAAGGGGACGGTGAACGCAGGGTCGAAAGCGGCGGGACGTCAGCAGTCTGAGTAGGTGTGGCTGCAGCGTCACCGTCGTCTTCATCTAGGTCGTCGAGGATGAGTTCTTCTACGACGGCGCCGGGGCGACGAACCGCGGTCGAGGCGGCGGCGGCGGTGGTCGCGTTCGAAACAGCGGGTCGAGCGACGAGAATACTCGGATCAAAGTCGTCATCGTCCTCGTCTGACGAATCGACATAGTCGGGCAAGCTGTCGTAGTCGTCGGCGCCGACAATGACTGATTCGGACCGCTCCTCATCCTGGCGCAGCTTGCCGGTCGATGACTTGCCTTCACCTGCGTTCTCGTCGTCGTCGTCATCATCGTCGTCGTCGAGGACGAGCACCTCGACTTGAGGCCGCCCGACAATGGCGCTGGCGTCGTCGTTGTCCTTTGCGAGAGTAGGCGGCGGATCTTCGGCCTTGACAACTTCCGTGACGACGAGCTCGCCTTCCTCTGCTCCGTCATTGTTGATCACCTGAGCAGCGACAGCGACGGGCGCAGTCACGACCACGGGCTTGAGCGCCACCGGGGAGGTGAGTCGGTCACTCGGTCTCGTGCCGTCATCGTCGACGTCCATCTCTCGCGATGGCAGAGCCTTCTCCGCCGCAGCCGGGGCAAGTCCTGGATGGTCATGCTGGTCCTGTCGAGACTCTGTCCTGTACGGGAGGGGGTGCAGGCGAGCGGGGACTCTGAAGAGCGGGTGCGTGCCGGCGAGGATCGAGTCGCGGAGGTTGCGCAGCAGCGAGAGATCCTGCGACGGATCCGACTGCTGACTCTGCATCCGAGGCAGCTGTCTCCTCTCCTCCGAGTCAGATTTCTCGCTTTGCGAGTGTGTGAGATCAAGGCACGGTGCGCGACTCGCAGCAGAGCCTCGCGGCGCGGATGAGGAGGCGGCGGCCCCTGACACCCTCTCGAGGCCCTCTCTCTCTTTCGGTGCAGCAGCAGGCTCTATGGCTTAGAAATGCAATTCATTGTCAGGATCAAAACTCATCCTCCTGCGAGATCTAGCGAGAGACAAGGGCAGGAGGTGGGTGAGCTGACGCTGAACGGGAGAAGGGGTCGGGCGCGAGCTGACACCGCCGACCTCGCCGCTCGACCTCTGTTTCCCCTCCCCGGTTGGCTGATCCGTCGCACAAGGTACGTGCGGGCAGAGTGTAACGCTCAGACCATCCGCACAGGCTGACCCTCCCCATCCCTGTTCAACCCGCGACTTCGCCCCCGCTGCCGCGTCGACTCGCCCTTCGTTTCGCAATTCCGCGCTCGCACCCGTCCACCCGCCTCTCGACTCGGCTCTCTGCACCGCGCTCCCCTGAATCGCCTATACTGCGGTCACTCGGCACACCTTGCAACTCTTTTCTTGTCCACCCCCGACCCACCGTCGAAACCGCTCAACAGATGCCCAAGATCTACAAGCCCGGCAAGGTTGCGCTCGTCCTCCAGGGCCGCTACGCCGGCCGCAAGGTCGTCGTCATCCGCCAGTCGGATGAGGGCACCAAGGTCCGTTACACTTCAGCTACTTGGGCTCGCAAACGGGGGCCAGCCTGGCACTCGTGGGGACGAGGAGGGGCGCAGGAGGAGTTTGGGGCGAGAGGAGGGCCAGCCCCTGATCGGAGGCGAAGAGGGTGCACAAGTGATGCAGGGCGCAGGTATACTGACTTCTATGGCTTCGTTATTGTCTCCTTGACGCTATGCAGGAGCGCCCTTACCCCCACGCCATCGTGGCTGGCATCGAGCGCTACCCGCGCAAGGTGACCAAGGGCATGGGCAAGAAGCGCATCGAGAAGCGCTCCAAGGTCAAGCCCTTCATCAAGGTTAGTTATCGCTTTGCGAACTGTTCGCTCTCTTTTGAGGGGTGGTGAGGGGTCAGGCGGGGCGTTGGCGACGAGACGGGCGAGGTGCTGGCAGAGAACCCGGCATCGAGGGGGGGCGAAAGCAAGATCCCGTACTGACCGCCACATCCTACTTGCTGTATTCTCCTCACTCTGCGCATCGTTACCTCCGCCTCTCAATCACCGCGCTATCGTCAACAACACCGATCAAACCTTGCCATCACCCCTCGGCAACCGACCCGTCACCGCAAAACAGTCGGTCAACTACAACCACCTCCTCCCGACCCGTTACGCTCTCGAGCTCGAGTCGCTCAAGGGTGTCGTCGCCCCCGAGACCTTCAAGGAGGTTTCGTCGCGGGAGGACGCCAAGAAGCAGGTCAAGAAGGCGTTCGAGGAGCGTTACCTCGCCGGCAAGAACAGGTGGTTCTTCTCGCCCCTCCGCTTCTAAAGCGCTCGCCGCCGTCGTCGTCGTCGCATGGTCGTGGTTGTCGTCGTCGCCGCACATGTAACACGGAATATGTGTTTCGACTCTCGAGGTCTTCTCGGTTTGTTCTTATCGGTGTTTCTCTCCCTTTGGGCGCGCGTTGGTGCGTTGCAGGCAGAGAGAGAGAGAGAGAGTCAGGCATCCTCTAGTGTTGACACGGGCATTCTGCGCCCGCGCGCGCTGCGGTGTGGACGGATTTGCTGGCCTCCTCATCAGCTTGTTGTCCATCCTATCGCGGACTTTATTGCGGATCATTCGCTCTCACTGTACAGGCAAGAAGACCACATTCATGCTGCGCGCTGCCGTGAGATCACAGTACTCTCAGCACGAGGACGTCGGATCAGACTGGCCACTTTCGCCTGCCTCGATTCGATTACATATACAAAAGTAACGACTTGCAGGGACCCTGGTCGGCGCGAGGACAGATGCGCCGCTGGATTGATCGGAGCTACATCAGGTGGTTGGACAGTGCGAGCGCTTGCGGTCGAATGTTCCGCCTGGCTTGATCCATTTTCTTTGTGTGTTCCCGTGGGCGAGCTGAGCGATCTATGCCAGGCCGTCTGTTGACCGCGCGACAGTATCAGTGATTCAACCGCATGACGCTTCTGACGATTGTTGGTCCGAGACTTACATCTTTTGAGAAACGCCAGGATGAAGCGGTTAACTCGATTCGGTTCGAGGAGGGCGAGCAAGTGCGGGCCGTCGACGATCCGCTCGATTCGCAAGTCTTCGGGAGGGACTGCTCGGAGATCCAGGCGAGAGACCGAGTGTGTCAGCTATACGGAAAGACGCAACCCGGGAGCAAATAAGTGGAAGGTCGTTTTACCATTCTTGAGCAGGTCGAACCAGGCTTTCAAGGCGTCGCTCGAACTGACGGTCTGGTCGCGAGTACCTCCGAGGAGGAGAACGGGACGCTTGATCTTCTCAAACACCTCGTCTGACGGGAGTGGTCGTTTGAACCAGAACATGAGCTGCTCCAGCTTGAACATGTCCTCGCCGGGTCCTTCTGCACGAGCGGAAAGCCAATGCCCTCGACAACATCAGCACCCCGAGGAGCGCGAATTTTTTTCGGTTCAGAGTTGATAGGAACGCACGCTCTTCTTGCCATCGCTCGAGAAAGTTTCGCCGCCGGTCCGGATGAAGCTCTGTTTGGGAAAAAAAGTAGTCGGCTGCGAAACCGGAAAAAAGGCGTAAGCCTCGAGCCTCTCCTTGTTCCACGCCGCTCTGAAGGGGGAGACTTGCCGACAATGGCGAGAGCAGCCTCGGGGATCTCGCCTGTCCCTGTCCCGTTTCCGTTCTTGTTTGATGCGCAAAGCGGCATCCACTCGTCGGTTAAAGTTTTAGCAAATTCAGGCGGACTGTCCGGGCGATCCGCCGGCGCAGTTGACATTAGCAGTTCGACTCGGTCAAGTGATACTAGAGGCGGAAATCTCTTACTCTTGAGGCCATGACGGCGAGAGAAGGATCATCGATTTGACCTGCGCCGTTGTGAACAGACGGAGATGATGAGCGGCCGGGGATTTTCGCTCGAGGAGGCTTAGCGGGCTCACTTGTTCAGGCCGCTTTGATGCTAGGTATACGCCGACATGAGATCCGACAAAGCTTTCGCCGAGGTAAGAGAACGGCCTGTCGCCGATGACCGCCTCGATGGCTTCGAGCATCTCGTCTGCCCTCTCCTGTCAAGCGCGGGGCGAAAAAGCAGGCATCAGACCACCTTCTGATACTCGTACGTGGGTAGCCTCTGATGCGCACCTCCAAAGTCTGGAACCGGTCTAGCCGCGGTCCTTGCGTGTAACCGTAATACCGCGAGTCGAACGCGACAAGGTTGAGCGCTTCGGTCATGCGTGGATCGGTGAACTAGCAAGAATGCGGCCAGCATCAACACTCTGTAAGAGCTCTGACTTGACACTCACAGGTTCGTACCTGGTACAAGAACGAATGACTGGAGCTCGTCGCAGCATGACAGAAGACGAGGATCGGTTTCGAGTCGTCGATGGAGTCTTGTGCCGCAGGCGGTTCGGACTTGATGGAAGGCTCTGCATTCGGTTCATAATACGGGTTGATCGTGTAGTACTGACGCCTGTGCATGGTGCGAAAGAGCCATTCAATCTCTCTCACCCAAGGCGTCGGACGGGAGTACAATGAGAATGCGAGACTGACAAGTTGCGCGATGGCAAGTCGACGAAAGGCATCTTGGAGCCGGTGTAAGCGATCAAGCCTCTTGGGTTGTCGCTTCACGAACAGACACAGCTGCTGGCTGATGCCAGGGGGAGGGAGAGCTGCTCGACGTTGACGAAGCTTTGCGCGGGGGCCCGCACTTTCCCTGCCGGCTTGACGCGGGCCCACAACCCCGAGCTCGCCGAGCTACAGTGAACGAGCCTCGGCTCCAGCAGCACTGGCTGCGCAGCAGACTGTCCTCTCTCTCGGCGCGCTTAACACCGCGCGGCCTCGTGTGACACCGGCTGTCCGCGAAACAGCTTGCCGTCCTCTAGACCGCGTACGCCGTCCCTCGCTGGCTGATCACGCTTACGCACGGAGTACCTGTGCTGACCTGCAGCTGGAGAGGACAAGAGGCGGAGGCCGCTGCATGGTGTCGATGTCGGACATCGACGATGTGGTCCCCGGCAGTGCTTGCTTGACTTGCTTCTCCTGCTTCCCGACCATCATGCTGCTCGTCCGCTACCGTCGCTCGCCAGAACGCCATCGCGCTTTCGCAAGCCAGGCGGACGCGCGTCGTTGTTGAATCGCTGGGAGACTCAGCTCCGAACGCCCTTGGTTCGGCAGCAAGGTTCGGATAGACCTTTCGCTGAAGTGAAGAGTGCCAAAACGAGGCTACACGCGATGGAGCGATGGAGCCTACGCCGCTCCTTCATTGCACGGAAACCCGACTCACGGCATTCGGATTCTCCTCTTGTCCTGCCGGCGAGTCTAGGTTGATGCTCTTACCTGAAGTCTGACGTTCGTTGATACTGCGGACGGGCAATCGTACCGACGGTCCGATTCGGCGCATCAGGTGTGGGTCTCCATGCGTGTTTCGTCGGCATGTGCGAGAACGGCGGCGGAACGCTTGCCCGCCCATGGCGACAAAGCTCGATATGCGCCGCGAGGGTGTCTTATCCTCAGTGTCTCGCACGCGTACAAGCGGAGTGACCATCCCGAAGCTCCGAGGGACTCTCTACGTTGCTCCGTCGTCCAAGGCCGGACAAAGCTAGGATCCTGTCTCGGTCTCGTCTTCTCTCACCGACGGTCACCGTCAAGACGTAGTTCTCTTTGTGCGAACCTCGCCTTTCACGACCAAAGCCAATATGTCACGCTTTCGGGGTTGCCGAGAGGGTCTGGGTGGGAAGCGGATCCAGTTTGGGTTAAAGCGAGTCCAGCTTTCCCACATTTCGACGAGCATACGGACATTCTTCCAATCTGACGCATTGTTTAGAAGTCAGGGAAATAGCCTTACCGCAGCCAGGACAAGTTACGAGCAAAAGAGTTCCTCTGTTCACTCTCGTTCACGTCGCCGATCGCTCCCAAGGTGCCCTTCAGGCCGACACTGGCACCTCGTCGCACCGCTTTAGCTGAACCGCGGTCTCGATGGCAGCATTCTTCTCGTTCGGGAGTGGGATCGACGTCGACGTGCGGCTCGCCGACGAGGATAACCGTCAGTTTGTCGAAGTCAAGGGTGACACGGGTAAGGGGTCGAAAGGAGACGCTTTCGCAGGGAGGGAACGGTGTCCGGTCTATTTGGACGGCGAAGCCGTGAAAGGACAGGTGCGTTCTGCCGCTCCGACCCGCTCTACGAGGGTTGGGCGCGACGACGACTCTGCGATGCCAGGTGGGGCCGCGACACCCTCCGGCGCTGCTGACAGTCTCTGTACCCCGTTTGGTGCATCGCGCACTCGCTGCAGGTACTCGTGAGGGTCAAAGACGGCAAAGGCGTCAAGCACGATGGCATCAAAGTCGAGTTTGTCGGCAGCATCGGTGAGTCCGACCACCCAGAAGGCAACGTTGTGCTCTTCGCGCCTGCAAGCCTTGCACGAGCGCGGCGTGCACTTCTTCTTCAAGCGGAGGGCTCAATTTGACCCTGCGCTACAGAACTCTTTTACGACCGAGGGAACCACTACGAGTTCTTGTCGCTCGTGCAAGAACTCGCAAACCCGGGCGAGCTACGGACGGCGCAGGCGTTCGACTTCGAGTTCAAGAACGTCGAGAAGCAGTACGAGAGCTATCATGGTATCAACGTCAAGCTGAGGTGCGTCCGCGACCCCGTCTTGGGATCAAAAAGGATGGAACCCCGCTGCGCTCTTGACTTGGCGCTGGAATCCGACAACGTTCGAGTGACCTGAACAATACACGTACAGATACTTTATCCGCGTCACTGTGTCTCGAAGAATGGCCGACGTTGTCAAGGAAAAGGAGCTCTGGGTGCACTCGTACCGGATGCCGCCCGACATTGTCAACTCTATCAAGATGGAAGTCGGAATCGAGGACTGCCTGCACATCGAGTTCGAGTACAACAAAGCCAAGTCAGTCGAGTCGTCGTGACTCGTCCCTCGCCGCCGCCGCAACATCGCAGAAACTGACCTAGAAACGGGCGCCCCTTGTGAAACGCAGGTACCACTTGAAGGACGTGATTGTCGGCAAAATCTACTTCCTCCTGGTCCGGATCAAGATCAAACACATGGAGCTGAGCATCATTCGGCGAGAGACAACAGGCGCCGGTGAGTTGGCATTCTTTCGGGGCACCTTGCCCCTGGCAGGACTTTCTTTCCGCAGCAATTCACCTTCTGACCACGTTGGCTCGCGGGAAATCAGCTCCAAATCAGTACAACGAGAGCGAGACGATCACCAAATTCGAGATCATGGACGGCGCACCTGTGCGAGGTGAGTCTCGCCTTTTCCACGAAAAATCGTCTGTTCGTCGCGCGGATGTTGACGCCGCCCTCGCCCGCAACGCAGGCGAGACAATCCCGATCCGGCTCTTCCTCGGCGGCTTCGAACTCACGCCGACATTCCGGGACGTCAACAAGAAATTCTCGACGCGGTATTACCTCAACTTGGTCTTGATCGATGAGGAGAACCGACGGTATTTTAAGTGCGTCCTCAGGATCCCTCTCTCTTTCCCCTTTATGGGGCCCGTACCTTATTGTAGTGATGACTGACCCTTTTTTGATGGTCTGGAACCAGGCAGCAAGAGATTACGTTGTACCGGAATCGGGACGGAGTGCAGGGCCTTCCCGCCGCGCATTCCGGCTCGCCACACGTGCTCGAGACGCCGCTCGCGACACCGTCGATCGAGCACCCGGAGCAGCAGCAGCAGCAGCAGCACTTTGCGGCGACGTCAGCCGTCGATAGCCGACAGGGAGTTCCGGCAGGGCCTGCAGGTCACGGACAGACTGCTGAGGCGTCTCCCGCTGCGTAGGCTTCGAGCGCGCGCGCACATCTTGTATCTACTCTTTCCTCTCACAAATCTACAGGGGTTCCACTCTCTCCTTGTTCGATAGTCTCTGATCATGGCTCGGCATATATCATGCAAAGAGGTATGCATAAGAGCTATGAAGTGGGGGGTAAGAAAGCCGAAAGCTGCAGGGTGAAGGAAGGAAAGGGAGAGGAGAGGAGAGGATCATGGACAGAGGGCGATGGGGACACAAAAAGGGTGTTACAGAGACATTTACACGGCTTCTCCGAGGCGGGCTCGCAGATCTCGCTCAATCTTGGCAGCGCGTTCGAGACGTGCGTCAAGGTCGGTCAGTTCAGCTTGCTGTTGCGCGACACTGCGTTGCCTGTAGGCGGCAGTGTTACTCTTGGGTCAGCACGCCGATCTCCGCGTTCAAGCCCCGCAAGCCCAGAAGAAACAGCGGCTTCATGAGGCTCCAGCGAGGCGCGCGTACTGACCTACTTCTCCTGCACTCCTCGCGAGAGCTCGTCGACCGCGGCGGGGTTTCCGGTTTCCTTCGCACCGGTCTGGTGCTGGTGGTGGTGAGCTGCGGCGACCTGCTTGGCCTGCATCCGTCCATTCGAGCGTGTCAGTGCTGGAGTGATGTGGGGCCCGCCGATGAGAAGCCGTGACTTCGCAGAGCTTCCAGCCCGTGACAGGGTGACAAGTTATGCACGCACATGTTCGACTTCGTCGTGGTTGTGCTTGACGCGCTCCTGGATGATGGCGTCGTGGCGCGCTGTCACTTCTTTGAGGTCTTGGTCGACCGATTTGCTGCGGTTCGGGAGCGCCGGGAAGGCGGGACAGATTGGTGCGAGGAGCACGCATGCGAGTATCAGAGCGGTCTCGTCAGCATGGTTCTCCTCACTGGGCCTGGTTTGGCTCGCAAGCTCGGCAGGCGAGGAGAGGGACTCGGGCCGTACGGGTGATGGAAGCGCTCTTGCTCCTCAATGAGGCGCTCCTCGAGCTGGTACGGCAGCTTGACTTCGCCGAGCGACTTGGTGTTGGATTCTGAGAGCTGGTCCATGGTCTTAGCGGGCCGAGTTTCCTTGCGCGGGTGACGAGGGGTTCTCCTCCCAATTGGATGACGCTGCTGCAGCGGCGGGGTTGGCTCAGGACCTCGTCGAGCCTCCCCTGAGGTTGACCCGCCTGGGATTGGCTCACGATGAGAATTGAAATTCGAGCACTACTTACAATTGGAACTAATTACAGTAGCAGCATTACAAGTCTGGTTAAGTGTGGACTGGCAGCTGTTTGCCTCGACCCGACAGGCATAGTATAGCCAGCCAGCATGGCGACCACTGTCATCACGTCGCTGTCTTCGTACAGCTCGTACCGCGACTCGCGATCTCCGCTGCCGATCAACGTCCAGCATGCCAACCTCGCCGTCTCGTCGACCGTCTACGTCGGGAACCTCTCGTGAGACCACCAGCCCACACTGTCATGCTGCAGAGAGACAGGGCGTTGATGCAATCGGTTGCGCGCAGCTTCTTTACGACAGAGGAACAGATCTACGAGCTGTTCAGCCGAGTCGGAGACATCAAGCGAATTATCATGGGACTCGACCGCAACCAAAAGACCCCGTGCGGATTCTGCTTCGTAGAGTGAGTCAGAGTTTTCGATGCAGCACGCGGGCAGAGGCCGTTTTCATTGACCGCGGACTCCCTGTCTTGCTCTTGCTCTCGTCGACATCCGACTCGCAGGTTCTTTGCCCATCAAGATGCAGTCGCCTCGCTCCGCTACGTCTCGGGGACCAAACTCGACGAGCGCATCATCCGGTGCGATCTCGACCCGGGGTACACAGAGAACCGGCAATACGGGCGGGGAAGGTCCGGAGGACAGGTTCGGGACGAGTACCGAGAGGACTGGGACGGTCAGTCTTTCCGAAACTCTCTTGGTTGCGCTTGGAAATACCATCCCACGACTCTCAGCAATCCTCTTGACTTGTCCCCGAGATCCCTCGACGCTGACGTCCGCCCTCCTCCCTCTATTCGCGAAATCGTGGTGCGCAGCCGGTCGAGGCGGTTGGGGTCACCTCAAGAACCGGGAAGAGATGGAAGCGCAACGGCAACGCGAAGTCGAAGACACGTACCGATCAGATCACGACGCGAGTGGTGCAGGGCGCGAAGTCCCGACCGGAGCGGGAATGCCAGACGAGGTGAGTTATTCCCTGGGCTTTTAGCTCGTCACCGGTTGGAAGGCGCCGACCGCATGGACAGTCGAGCTCCCATACCGTGGAGAACGTCGTCACAGGAATCTCACTGACGACTACACCTTCCCCCAGAATCCGCGTTTCCGAGAAGAACGGGACGACCGCGACGAGTAATGGGACCCCGCTCTCGCATTTGCCGCTTGACCGTCTAGCCATTCCACTTTCGCATGTTGTAATCATTAGGGAGGTTTTCCACACGAGATAGTCATACAGCGCTTCGGACTGTCTTCGGTAAAGTGATCTGATGAACGACACAAAATTGTCCTTCGCTTGGTCCCGCTACTCGTCTTCGCTGTCAGAAGCGATTCGCCGCTTCTTGTACACCTTGACCGAACTGCTCTTGAGCGCAGTGCCCACCCCCGTTTCGGCGATTCTGCCAGTGGCCGCCGTGGTCTCGACAATGATAATGTCCTCGTCCTCCGCGGTGACAGCGCTCGGCGCCGCCGACTCGTGCTCGGCAACCGACGATGACGGAGGAGGAGGCCGAGGTTCCGACGGACCCTTCTTGATGAAGAAGCCGGTCAGGCTCGCTTGACCCTTTTCCGGCGTTACGGCGGTCGAGCCATTCTTGCCCTTGTTGCCAGGCTTCTTTCCACCAGCACCGACCTTCTTGCCGCCGCCACCGCTGACGATACTGTTCCGCTCGTCCCAAATCTTGCCGACTGCTCCGCCGACGTTGGCGCTCCCGACCTGGGCCGCCGGGATCCATTTCGCCGCTCCTGCGCGAGACTGCACCGATGCCGAGTCGGCCGGGGCTCGCTTCATAGCGGGGCGAAGCGGGGGGAGACTCGGCGAGGAGAGGACGACGCGCTCGGCGAGATAGGTGCGGGTTATGTGACTGTAGACTTGCGTCACGGTCGGCAGGGAAGTGCGCGAGATGAGGGCACCGTCGTTCGCGTCTTCGGGCGACTGCAAGACACAATCCGAAGTGTCGATCAGAGACTTCACGAGCTTGTCTAGCCGCAGGCTGCGAGCTGACGCTTTCAAGGGCGAGTCTGCGGGCGCGAGATCGATTGCTGGGAATTCAAACAGGCCGGCGAGCAAGCCTGGCCGCCGAAACGGGGATTAACGTCTCTCTGTCAGTAGCCAGAGAGTACGACACACGCACCTTTCTCGGGCCGTTTGACGAGCAAGACCTGTCGTTCCTCGTCGGTCGGGTCCGCCACACCCTTCGGAACCCATTCCAGTACGCAGACAGCCGTGTCCTCCTCGCGCTTCTTGGTCTTTTCCTTCGCCATCGGGTACACCTCGACGTTGTGGTTACGAGCTTCGGCGGGACTTACGTACGGCAAAGGCGAGCAGAGGGAGCATAGGTCCTCGATGTCGGGTTCAGGATCGCTGGCAGCTCGTGCGTCGTTTTCGCGCGGTCGATGCGCCACATACCTGGCCTGCAGGAGTTGTAACGTTCGCGGGTCAGTATGACGACGCGCATCCATCGACCAATAATGCCTTCGACCGGCTACTCGCCTCAGCGTAAGCCAGGCACTCGTCGTTAAGCGGGCATTCGTCGCATTTCGGGTTCTTTGGTGTACAAACAGTCGCGCCAAGTTCCATCAGCGCCTGGTTCCACGCCCCCGGTTTATTGAGGCCTCCGACCGTGCCGAGCGGACTCGGGTCGTCTTCAGTCGCTTGAGGCGGGACGAGCACGTCGGCGAGTGCCCAGACGAACGAGGTGGTTGCCTTTGCTGAGGCGGGAGCGTGAAGCGCCGCTAATCGCGAGAGGACGCGCGTGACGTTGCCGTCAACCTGTAGAGAATTGCATGAGCCCACGCGCGCCCGGTACGAATTGGGATCGGGGCGAAAAAGTGCCTGCCGCTCACCAGGGCTGAACGAGCTGCAAAGGCGATGGAAGATATAGACCCGGCCGAGTACGGTCCGCTAGAGTCCACGAGTCAGTCGTGGTATACCCAGAGTTGGGCACAAACGTCGGACACTCTGGCTCACATGCCGTCAATGTCGAGTAGTCCTTCTGCTGTTCGTGGCATGTTGCCACCGTGCTTCTCCATAACCGTTCTCGCACCGTCGAGTCTGCACGGTCCACCTTCAGTAGGAGAATTTGAGGGGGTCAAGAGAGACAAGGACACGGTCACGTACAGTCGCTTGGCTCGTGAGTAGTAGCCGAGGCCTTTCCACAGGCGATTCACCGCTTCCAAGTCTCCGTCTGCGAGCGCTTCGACTGTTGGAAACTCGGCCATCCATTTGGTCCAGTATGGAATGACAGCTGCGACGGTTGTCTGTTGCAACATGATTTCGCTGACCCAGACCTATTCGGTGACAGATTCGATAAGCATTCGGGAGAGTCGCGGAGTGTGGGCAGTCGGAGTTTTACCTCGTAGCCTCGCCGGTTCTTCTCCTTCCTTGACAGAGTATTTGGATCAAGGTCCTTTCGCCACGGCATCCCCCGCTTTTCCTTGACGCCGTCGAACCAACTCAACAGCTTTTGTTGAAGAACGACCGCGTCGATCGCCGTGTCGAGTGCCGCTGGCAGCTTCGGGACCGAATAAGAAGCTTTCGAGCGCTTCTTTGGCGGTTCATCTGTCGTGCGCGAGGTGCTCGGGTAGTACGGCGAGGTTATGAAGCAGTGATACGCAGGCGAGTGCGGCCGATCGGTAAAAGTTGACGGAGCGAGCGCAGATGGCAGCAGAGAAGCGCAGGGGTGCGCCTGGTTGGGCTGCGGCAAAGGTGGCCGAGCTACGCCTTGCACTGGCTTCTTCTTAGGCGGCATAGCGCGCCAGAGGGAGGACAACCTGCTGAGAGAGCGATCGCTAGACCGCGCCGCGACGCGAGACAAGGCGGAAGAAAATCTTACTTCATCAAGCGAGAAAGCACGATCCTCTCTTAGCAGGAAGCAGGCAAATTGAGCGCAGGCAGGAATGTGATGCAAAGCGAGTTTGGTCCGGAAAGTCTGCTGAGGCTGGTTCGCCGATCCGGCACATCAAACTGCGTGGCTCCCACCGACCTATCGGCAACTGCATTCCATCCGCTTTGCGGGGCTCGCCTTCCTTCGTACATCCGGGCCACCGTTGTGGCCATGCGATTCGTCCCCCGGCCATCCGCCGCAAGTTCGACCTGCGCTTTCGAGACCATCGAAGATCCGCAGTCAACCGCGGCCGACTTGTTCCGGATTGGCGGCGGCGAGGTTTGGGCGGAACATGCGAGCGATGTGTGCAAGCCCAATGCGGAATAGTGTCTGCCCACGACGGTCCAGACGATGGCGGCAGCCTTGCTCAAAAGCGGGCGGCCGTTGTCGAGAGGCGGCGCCGTGCTTCGCAGGTGCTTGTCTGAAAGTCGGAGAAAGCCGTCAGCTCATCGTGTGACAGCGGACCTACGGCAGAGCGAGTGTACGTCAAGGGAAACAGCTCGCAGCTCAGGGAGCGTATCCGAGCACCTCGTCGAGGATCCGCTGAAGTTTGCCTGTGTCCACCTGCGCCTGGACATCGCTGTCCGTATCGCCATGAGCCTGCTTCTTGGCCGCCAAGCCCCGGAGCGTCACGGAAAGATTGCTATGCAATCACAACGGATCAGTCACAGTCGCTGCGTTTCAAGTGAGAGGGGGAAAGCGGACAAGCGCACTTTGTCGACCAGCACACGGTCGCCCAGCCTTTCCGGTCCATCTCTTCAGCCAGGTCGGACTGGTGCGAGTCCATCAGAGTCGAGTTGGGGACGAGCACGAGTGTCCGATCGGAGACCGGGCGAGTTGCGGGACTAGCAGAGTTGCCGAGAGGTCGCAAGAAGGAGAGAATCGAGCCGGCGCCTGTAAGCAGGTCAGCGACGAACAAGGTAAGCTCCTTGTAGGCTCTCAAGATTTACGAGTCTTGCCGCGCGCGCTGTGCTGTGCGTACCTGCATGGCTGACGACGAGATCGGCCTGCCCCACCTGTTCCTCCAAGTCGTTCGCGAACCTCAAGATGCGCAGCTTCAGGCCCTGGGTTAGCGCCGTAGAGCCCTCCTCGTAGCCTCCTGGGAGCGTACTGTTGCCGACTTGCGCAACGACCGTAGTGATGCTGAGTGCTGCTAGCGAGGCGAACGAGTCGGCGCATAGGAACGCATACACAAGTGGATCGAATCGTGTGCTGCCGACAGTAAGAATACACGTCTTGCCACACATGGCGTCTAGCGGCGGTCAAGGTGCAGCGCGCAGCAGGGACGGTGGTCGTCAAGAGACCAAGCCACAGAGTGGGCGGCGATGCAGGGAAAAGAAACTACAACAAGCACAGACGGGGGACACATTACAACACGGCCAAAACGCCACCAGGCAATCATGAAGTCGCCTGCTTGGCCGCCTCCTCGAGCCTCTTCTTCCGCCGCTCCTCGGCCGCCTTTTTCAACTGCGCGACTCGGTCGTCGTCGTTCCTCTTGGCGACCTTCTGCACCTTTTGCTCGAGCGCCTCCTCGGCTTCCCGTTTCCGCTTCTCCTCGAGCGCGAGCATCTGCCGCTCGACCTCGCGAGAGTGTCGCTCGCGGGATTGGCGGGCCCGTTCGGCGGCAGAGAGGCCCGGATGCAGGAGCGATTCGGTCGAATTGCCGCCGCTCTGATCGGACCCGGCGCGGTCCGACTTGGGTGCCGTTCGTGCCGAGATGGGTACAGCAAAACCCGAAGTGGTTTTGGGTTTGACAATGTTGAGTCCTCCGGCCATGAGTTGTCGCCGGTCGACAATCTCGCCCTCATCGTTGATCTCGATCTTGCGACCCGTTTGCGCCTCGACTTCGGCCGCGAGCTCGGCGTCCGTCTTTTCCTTCTCGGTTGGCCGTTGCGGTCCGAGAGCGACCCTGGGCGCATCGGTCGAGGTGGCGGCAACGGCGGCAGCGTGGACAGCCTCGGTCGAATCGAGGTAGTTTTTCAAGAATGAAGTCATGCCCGCACCCTTCTTGGCCCGTTCCGCCTCTGCAGGTCAAATCTCACGATGAGCTTCCAAGATAGTACACTTTGTAGCGGTCCCAGGCCGCACCTTCTCGTTTCTTTTCCTCCTCTTCGATCTTGCGCAGTTCTTCCTGCTGCGCGAGGTACGCCGGCGTGACGAACTGGTCCTTGTCTGCGAAATCGTCGCCTTCGCGTTCTCGTTCGCGCGCAATCATCTTGTCTTCGGCACGGAGTCGGTCCTGCTTGCGGAGTTCTGCCGTCTCGAGGAGGCGGTTGATGTATTTCGGCTGTTCGTCATCACGCGTCGGGAGATCAGGTCTACTTGCTCGGCTTCCTTGCGCTGGGAAGACTGACCTTCCTGTCTGTGGATTCCTGTTTCCTGGCCTCCTGGACCGACTGCTGGGCCGCCTTCATGTTGTCATAAACCTCGTCGTACTCGTACACGCTCTTGTCGAGTTCGACCTCGGCCTGCTGCTGGGCTCTCTTGGCTTTAGACAGAGTCGCGGTCGACACGCCCGGCCTGTTCTTGGCCTTTGCCGTGTCGAGGTGAGCCGGCAGCTGGAGCGGTTCATCGTCGTCGTCGTCGGCACCGGCTCCGAAGGCGCTCTTTCCGGGGACCGCTCGCTTGACGGGTTGTCGAGGCAGCTGTGCCTTGTTCAGACCGAACGACAGCTTGGGTGGACCCGACATGGTGTAGCGCAAGAGGCGAGCACTTGACGCGGAAGCCACATCACTTCCAGGCTATTCCCGTCTACACGCTCTACACCAACTGCGTGGAGCAGTTAAACCGACACGATACCATCCTTGAGGGCAATCGGCTCCCTGACCGACTCGGCCAGCGTTCTCCGGGGAGGATCCTGTCTCTCGAGCCCCGTCGAGGTTGCCGGAATCCGGTTCGGAGCGTCATCAGCAAGCAATCTCTACGTAGCGACCATATCGACGACGACCCTACGCGACTGCGAGCACTTTTTCCAAAGGGCGGTCAAGAACTCGTCACGCCGTACGCACTGTCGATACAATCCCTCACAACAGACTCTCCAGCTTGCCCCACATCACCCTCGCCGTTCGCTCCGGCTATCTCATCTCAACCGATTCCCTCTTGTAGACAAAGGACTCGACAAAGTACCAGCAGGACCCAACGCCCAAGAAGCTCGCACGTTCCCGCTTGGCCCATCCCTCAAGCGCCCGCCATGCCCATCCCTCGCAGCCGGCCATTCGCCCCGCGGTCACCATCAACGCCTCGAGTTCCCGCACTGCAGACATCGGCGGAAGAATTGGGAACCTACAGCGAGGGCGAACTGCTCGACGATCCGGAAGCGTTCGAGACTGCGCTGTCGTCGATCGAACCGCTGTCCGACAAGAGCCTGAAAGCGATCGCCAACCTCGCAAGGTACAAGCCGCCGCCGGACCCTTGTAAGCACACAGTCGTCTTCATCACAGAGGCAAAAAGACTCATCGTCGTGACGATACACTCTGCAGATCCGTTTCCGGAGGGCCGATCCGCTGTGCTTGTCGTGCTGTTCGGTTCGCGCTCAGGAGAGAACCTCAACGTCCTCCTCTCGACGCGCAGTCACAATCTCCGAACATATGTGAGCACGTCTTGGTTTTGTGGGAGCGTTCTGGGAGACGGACTCGCTCATCCTCGTCTCTTGTTGTTAGCCCGGACAAGGTGGGACTGCGGCAGGGAGGCAACTCGGGCGGTAATGCATTCCTGACGACGTTTCATCGCTTACAGTTGCGCTGCCCGGCGGCAAAATGGACGACGAGGGTACTTCACCCACTCGAGTCTCGCCCGAAACGAAACCGCACTCTGACCCGAGTTTCCTTTTTGCCCAGACATCAACCTCGAGGCAACCGCGAGAAGAGAAGGTCAGTCATATAGCTTTCAACTTCGCTGCGGTGCCGGGAGGGTTTCAGTACTGATGTCCTCCCTAACAGCCTTCGAAGAAGTCGGCCTGCCGATCGACACGACCCGGATACGGTACTTGACGACCCTGCCTCCCTTCTTGGCACGGTCGATGATGCTCGTCACGCCGGTGGTCTGCTTCAATCTGGACTACTCAATACGGGTGCGCCTTGTACCTGGTGTGTGTAAGCGCTTCATGCAAGCCGGCGCTAACCACGGGACCCGAAATTCCCACCGCCAGCCGGACCTGAATCGGGACGAAGTCGCGGAGCTCTTCTCGTTCCCGCTCGAAGCGTTCCTGACTTCCGACCCACACGCTCCAATATTCCATCACCCGCCTCCCGCTCGAGTCGAACGAGGGCTTGTTCCCTACCTGACGACGGAGGATTACCCCTGGTTCGACGGGACCAAGCATCGCTTCCACGCGTTCGAGGCGGATCCGCAACCGATCGTAGGCTTGACGGCAGAGATCTTGATCCACGTTGCCATGATCGCCTAGTGAGTCGGCAGGTCTCCGCCTATGACTCTTGCGCGGTCGACAAGCCCCAAGCAAGTGATTGACTTGTTTCTCCCCTTGGGCAGCCGTCGACAGCCGGACTTTAAACTCAAGGCTCCCGATCAGATGTCGCAGAGACAACTGATCCTCCGCGCCATGCAGGACCCGAAATGGATCGAGTTCAGGCGGAACTGGCGTAGGAAAAAGACGCCGGAAGCGGACAAGGAGGAGAAACTCAAGGGGAAACTGTAGCTTCGCCGCGGACTTGTCATTTCGCGAAGCTTTTCTCGCGTTTCTCATCAGTCGTAGGTCTCGAGGAAGCGCGATCCGGTGTATCATATCCTTGCTTCATTGACCTGCAAAATCTTTTCGTCGTTGTGCTGATGAGGCGGCTTTTGCGCGTGCAAACGCAGGCCTCGTTCAACTAGAGACTCTCGGCGGTTGGTGGCAGGCAGGATGGCAGTACTCGAGGACATCACCTGTAAGCGTTTACGGCCTCTCTCCAGGTGCCTGCCTCTTTTGACCCTCTCGCCGCCGCCCCACTGCCTCATCCGCTCGCTCGCACCGCTGATGCACTTTACGCAAACAGCTCTTTCCGCTCCGATGGCAGGAGCAGTCGACGTACTCAAACAGTACGCCGAGACGGGAGCTTTGAGTGGATCGGACTGGCTCGCAGTTGCGACAGCAGGAAAGACGTTGGCTGACAGTTTGCGGTCAGGTCCGTCGGCGGGTTCGTCCTCACGTGCTGACGGCCCAGCTGACTCGATCGGGAACACATTTTCAGAAGAGTTGCGCAGCGCAGTCGGCGGAGAGGGCGTGCTCGATGCCTGCGGTGCATTGCTCCGTCGATTGGTCACTTGGCGACAGGAGCAGCAGGCAGTCGCGGAGAACGTTGAGAATTCCCACCTGGGCGCGCAGACAGAGCTCGTCAGGGTGGTCGGAAACCTGTGCTTTGACCATGGTAAGGCGGGCCGTTGAGCCGTGGCTTGAACAGTTGACACTGATGCTTTCTACCTCCACCAGACGAAAATCGGCAAAGAACTCTCGACGCCGGCATCCCTCTCGCCGTCGCACGCTTGCTCGCAGCCATGTTAGAATGCGACGACGCCGCGCCTGAGCATGCCCCGTCAACGCCTTCACGGAACCTGTCTCTCGACGAGATCAAGTTCGTACGAGCTGCGACCGGCGCTTTTCTCAATTCGTCCTTGAAATTCGGTACGCAGGGTCACAATGAGCTCGCGTCGGTCTCGGAGATCCTCACCTCAACTCCTCGCTTTTAGATCCAATGAGACGAGAACTTGCACGCAAAGGAGTTCTCCGACCTCTTCTTGCATTGCTCGATTTCCGTCGAGACTCGTCGAGGAGGATTCTGCCGCTCTACCGAATCGGCGAGTGGTCCACGGGCGGCTCTGACGAACGTCGAGACGTGGCTTCGACTGCTGTCCGATGGGCAGCCAACGTGCTCGAGGATGTGTTGTCTGAAGGTGGGTGCCGTGGAGCCTGCATCCCCCCCCCCCCCCCCCCCCGAGCAGACTTTGACTGACGTCAAGCACTGACAGATAAACAAGCCTTTCCCGCTGTCGGAGTTCATATCCTCGCGTCTTCTGTACTCGACCTGCATCATCGCGAGGATGCCTCTCTGCGGACGATAGAGCCGGAAGAGGCCGAGGACTGGATCGACACCGACATCGAACTCCTCACCATCTCAGCGTCTCTGCTCGAAGGCATCGTCCTCGAATCAGAAGAAGCCAAACTGGCAATCGCCTTTTCGTCCGAAGATGCGGGCTCATCAGCCTCACTGAACTCGCTCCTCGAACGCCTGCTCGACTTTATCGAATTTGCCAAGACTCCCAGCTGCTGGCTGGAAAAAACCGACGACACCGCCCGGATTGAGAAGGCCTTCTCAGCGATCAAGGCGTCCATTGTACGAGCCGTCGTCGAGGCACCGAATTCGGATGAGGTGATGAATCGTCTATGGACGGAGACGCGAGTCGAAAACAAGCCGGAAGGAGGCGCAGAGTCGCGCAGCTGGCTCGTTGAGCGACTGGTGAAGTGGCTCCACTTTGCCGACGTCGATTCTGGACGAGAGGACCTGTTGATCTGTGCGGCGCACATGCTCGCCTCGCTTGGGCGAAAAGGTGCGCTGATCATTACGTAACGGGCTGAGCGACTCAGAACTGATGACTACGTCATTACAGATGAATACACTCTCTCGCTCGTGCGCGACTACGCTATCGCCAAACCGCTCGCGGATATCGTTCGAGACCAAGTGGGAGGCGCCATCGGGAAAACCGGCCGTCCGGGAGAAACGACGCAGATCCTCTTTGGGGTCATCAGCCTGCTGCGGCATTTGGCTATACCTAGTAAGGCTTCAGACACGTTATAAGAGACTTCCCGCAGACGACGGACTTACTGAGGTCTTCCTGCAGTCGCGAATCGCGAGGTGATCGGCAGCACCGGCTTGACTCCTGCACTCGCGCAACTTCTCCGTGCCGAATTGGATGTCGTTCAACCACTGCAGCTGGCAGTGGTCGGTCTGCTGAAGCATCTGTCCTACCCGAGCGGTACGTTTGATCTCTCAGTTGCGAAATGTTCCCCTGGGGCTGAGTCGATTTGGCAAACAGTTCGCAACGCGCTCAAGCTCTTTGCCGCCGGGACGCAGATACAAACGCTCTCCCCTGCGCAAGAAGGGGCATCCGCTCCTATCGATCTCGTCGTCGGTATTGCTCAAAGAGTAGACGACCTGCGCTTGCGGTCTGAATCCACTCGAATCCTGGTGAACGCCGTCCGGACTCTGTTCGGCCCTGCGGCAACGAGCTCGACGACCACTGCGGACGAAGATGCGGTCGGTGCAGCGCAGAACAGGCTGGGTCGAACGGACGTCGTCGGAATCATCACCGAGCTGGTCCACAATAGCTCGCAGCATCCGATGCTCGTAAACGAAGGCATGGTGGCACTTGCTCTCTTGGCATCTCGGAATTCGTCAGCTGGTAAGGTTATGTCAGATCACCTGCATGCTTACTTCTCGCTGACCCACGATCAACCGCGCGACAGCCTCTCCGGTACTCGACAGTCTCCTCGCTTCGCCGGCGCCGCGCGGCCAGCCTGTCGCCGACGACGTCGGTATCGGGCAACTCTCACTTGGTCCAAAGCCGAGCAACGAGAACAAAGCGGGACCGGCATCGGCGGCGGACGCGATCGCTGGCCTTTTTGCCAAAGCCGACTCGTCTTCCATTCCGCCAGAGATGCTCAGCAACGCTGCCAACCTACTCCTCACCCTCTGTCCGGCGGTGTCTCACGACCCTGCGCGGAGATCGGCGCTGGGCGACCGCCTCGGTGGACCCCTCCGACGAGCCTTGCAGGATGCCGACGCCGCGAAAAGCCAAGTCTGGTCCGCAGCGGTGGAGAGGGTTCTCGCTGAACTCGCTGTAGTATAGAGTCTCTGGCCATACTCCCCTGTTGTTCGTAAATCTATGCTTTGCACAAGAAGGTTTTGCGCCCGTCGAGGAGCTAGTTGGATCGTCCATGTGTATACGGAGAAAGGAGGCTTTTTACATGTCCAGCGAGCGCTGCATTGGGTCGTCATGCCTTCTGGGAGATGTCGGCCAGGCGTCCAAGCAGCGAGATCAAGGCGGTCGGGCTGCGGGTGAAAAGGGAGTGCTGGTCAGTAACATTGCGAAAGGAACGCAAAACCGTTAACAATTGTGGCTCACCTCTCGAGCACGGCATTGGCCATGGTCATCTTGGCACCGGCAGTCTCCAGCGCCTCGATGGCGATCATGAAAGTCGCACTCGGGTCTAGGTGCGATTCGACCGGTTGTGAAAGGTCTTCCGGCAGGGCACCCTCGTCGTCTTCCTCCTTGACGGCGCGAGCGAGCGAGGGGAAAGTCGAGAACGACGCGGGCGGGTGAACCAGGGTCGGACCGCCGCCGGGCGTGCTGTTGGAGAAGATGCGCGCCATCGAGTGGAACATGTCCTCGTCCGTCTTGTCGTCACCGGCGCACATGCAGAACTCGGCATCCGGGTGCTGGTACAGCAATCGTCGGACGATCTCGCCCTTGTTGGTGTGAGCCGGACGGACTTCGACGTTCTTCTTGCCCTGTTTGTCGTGTAATAATACATCAGCGGCTGAGATTCCGAGGCTTTGAGACGCCGAGCCAAGACTCACGACAAGGACGTCGATCGGCAAAGACTCTTGCATGCTCTCGAGCATTGCCTGGCACTCCTTGGCCTGGAAGAGGCCGAATACCGGGTCGGCGTTACGGTAGTGAAACGTCACACTCGAGACCTTCTTCTCGACAAAGGCACCCTGAGTTCGTGCCTCGTAGTCTGTGCGCAGGATGCCTCGTCAGATATCGATTCAACGAAAGCGAGACGAGAAGAAATGGGCGTGACTTACAGCGGAAGATGCGCGTAACATCCTTCTTCCAGTCCATGTCGAGCTCGTCCGTGAGACTGGTCCACTTCGACTGACCGGGCGCGCGGAGGAAGCACCCGTGCTCGGCAGACATCCCGAGATTCGGGATGTGGCCGAGGTGCTCCTCGAGGAACGCGCCGTCGCGGCCCGAGATGATGTAGACAATGTTCCGCGGGTCGGCAGCGAGAACCTCGAGCGACTTCAGCAGGCTCTCGGAGGGCGTCGCCGCAGATGGGTCCTTGACGATCGGAGTGAGGGTGCCGTCGTAGTCGAACATGAGGAGGCGACGCTTGGCCCCCGCGTACTTGGTGACGACGGCCTCTTCGTCGAGGAACGGAGTGTTTTGCGTGGCCTGCTCGCCCTGCAGCGACTCGAGCAGCTTGAGGATATTGGCGTGGGCCCAAACGGAGGCCGTCTGGCTCTTGACGGCGCGGTACAGGACGTTGTGACGAGCCTCGCGTTCCTCGAGTGGCATCTTGAGGCACGAGTCGATCGCGCGAGCGACGCCGCCGAGGTCCCACGGGTTGATCTTGACCGCCTTGCTCAGGACAGACGAGACGCCGGTGAACTCGGAGACGATGAGGGGGCCCTTGGCTTCGACCTGGCAGATGACGTACTCCATGCTGCGAGTGAAAGAGGCAAAGTCGTGAGCCTTCTCGGTGCCAGAGAGAGGGATAGGATATCGAGCAGACTGGAGACTCACGCAGTCGTGTTCATGCCGTCACGACGAGAGGTGATAAGGGCGAGGTCGGCGACCGAGAGCAGCGCAAAGTACTCGTCGCGTTCGATGGTCTGGTGGTAGTGGTGCACCGGCTGGAACTCGAGCGATCCGTACGTGCCGTTGATTTGGTCGACCAGCTCTCCCACCTTGGCTGCAAGCGCGGGCGAGTCACCGGGCGACGGCGAAGTGACCTGCATCAGGACGACCTTGTCGGCCCATTCGGGGTAGTCGTGCAAGAACCGCTCGAACGCGCGCAGTTTCGGCAAGACACCCTTGGTCGGGTCGAGCTTGTCGCGACCGACGATGATCTTCTTGCCGGCGTACACGCGACGGAGAGCCTCAATTTTGGGCGCAACGCCCGGCTGGGTCCGGTCGTGTTCGACGTTGTCAACGTCGATGCCAATCGGGCAGTGCGCGAGGTGAACGACACGACCTTTGACGTCGACGCCGCCCAGACGCGCCTCGTAGCCGTTGACGCGCACGCAAGACGAGAGGAAGTGGCGAGCGTACGAGTGCGCCTGGAAGCATACGAGGTTGCAGCCGAGCATGCCGTCGAGAAGAGCCTCCCGGCGCGGCAAGCAACGGAAGAACTCGGAAGACGGGAACGGGCAGTGAAGGAAGAGCGAGATGTACGGCGACTGATCCTTAAGGAGTTCGCGCAGCATCTCCGGGACGAGCAGCAGGTGGTAGTCGTGGATCCAGATCAGGTCGCCCGGCTTGTACACGCTCGCGACCTTCTTGGCGTAGATGAGGTTGGTCTCGTAGTACGCTTCCCACGCGGCCTGCTCGGTCTTCTTACTGATGTTGTCCGGCAGGGAGAGGTAGTGGAAGATGGGCCAGAGGTACTCTTTGCACATGCCCTCGTAGAAACCTTTGGAAAAGGCGCCAGGTTCGTCAGTGTCGGAGAACCGCTTGATCCTCGGACCTGGTTCAGAACTCACGGGTGTGCAGAGCGTCGTCGAGCCAGACCGGAACGCAGCCGATCCCTTGCTCCTTGGCGCCGGCCATCTTCCGAAGTCCCTGCTCGAGATCACGCTTCGCATCGTCGCTGAGCTCGTTCGAGCCGAGAAGGTCGCCCTCGGCCTTGACGAGGTCGTCGGGCCTGCCGACGACGAGCAAAGGGCGGTCCTTCAGAGAGCGCAAGCCCGCGTTGAGGGCAGAGTGGCCGCGACGCGGGTGCAAGACCCAGCGGTGCTGCTGCTGTTGCTGGATTGCGGCGGGGTCCGGAGAGTGAGTCCGGTGACGCAGATCGGGCGGAAGCTCGGTCGGAGCGTGCAGCGGGGAAGGAGCCGGACTCGCAGCCCGCGAAGGCGGCAGGGCCGGGTGGAAAGACGGCTTGAGCGATTTCGCCGGGTCCGGGAAGGACGAAGGCGGCATCCTGTGCTTCGAGGCGTGCAAGTTGGTCGAGGTGGGCGAGTGAAGAGCCCGGGTGCGCAACAGAGGGTCTCCGGGACCCATCTCGAGCGGCGTCGTCGCACCGGAACCGAGAACCGACTCCTCGCCCGCATCAGGCAGGATGTGGTCGTCGAGCTTTGTCGAGTGCGACGCCGTCTTGTGCAGAGTGCAGACATCTATGCGCGAATACGAGTCAGTTGCCTGTACTTTTGGTAGCATGCGCAGCTCACTCACAGGGAAGCGAGTGGGTCACGACACTGCGAGGCGGTGCAAGGAAGAGAAGAGAAGCCGCGAAAAACTGGGGTCAGCGTGGTTTTTCATACCGCAGACTGTAGCGCTCTGTATACTGGTCTCTCAGCCTGCACGCCGAGGTTGGAGCCGACGAATATCCGCAGTCGAGACAGATCTGCTGTCGATCACTCCGCGAAGCGAGCAGTTGCGGGCCAGAAGCGCAGCGGTACGAGGAGCGTGCGTGCGGGCAGCGCAAGGAGCGTACAAGAGCTCAGAGAGAAAGGTCTGTACTCACATAGTACGTCCGCTGATCTCCCTGCCCTTGGATCGCAGTTCTTCCTCCCATTTGCCGATCGCTTCCTCAATCTCGTCGAGGGTCATTGGGGGCGAGCCATTGCTCGGCTCCCACTCCTCGGCGTCCGGCAAGTTCTCCTCGAGCAGCGAGACCGTCTGGCCGTAGTTTGAGCTCAGGCGAGCCGGGCCGTCGGGTCGGGTGAGGTGCGGCGGCAGCGCGCCGAGGGACGGCGGAGCGGCGGCGGTCATTGCGGGCAGACGGCAGTCGAATCGGCAAGTCTGCGGGTGGGTCGGGCGAGGCTGCGAGAGGTGAGTACGATGCTCTGGCGGTCTCGGAACTAGACTTGGTTGCGTGTCGAGGGTAAGCGAGCAAGTGGAAGCTTATTCGCACTCGTCGGCAATTGGAACAGATGATCGATTCGCTCGTCGCCGTATCCTGGGTCTCGACCACTGCAGTGGGAAGCGTCGGTGCAGTTCGGACTCACTGTGATTGACAAGTCGCAGGCCTGGAGGCAACAAAGGTGTGGATAGGCTCGCGGTCCGACAACGAGGCAGCTTCGCCGCGGCCGCGTCTCTTCGCCTTTCGCCAACAGCGTCATCCGCGCCTCGAACCCCGCACTGCGAGGTCCGCAGCTTTTTTTCTTCGTCACTCTCAACGTGCACAGCGCGGCAGGATCCTCCAGCGCAAAGCTCATACGACTGACTTGGACCGCACCGAAATAGAGCTTCGAGCATAACTGCCAACCAACAAACAACAGCTCGACGCGACGGCGAAGCTCGGCGAAGAAAAGATGCTCCAAGATGCACGTGCATGCAGCTGTGCAGGCCAGTCACGCAGAAATCGGCCTGTTCTGCGGCTGAATAGTCAATAAGACACACATGAAGTGAACTATTAAGAGATGCGTATATGTGCGGGAATCGCCTCTAGAAATCCATATGTAGAAGAGTCGTCGTTCCAGCTTGTTGCCGCTTGCGATGTTCCGTCCGCGCGACGGAGTCGACTGTGCGAGGCATGCGCAGTGCCGAACGTCAGCATGCTTCTCGGGCAGCGAGTGAAGGGAGCTATAGAAGCTCACCAAGCAGGAGTTTCTTCAAAGTCGTTTGGGGTCGCGAGCGAGGATGAAGAGCAAGGGCAGCCATTAATCGTTGCTCCTTCGCCGTGCTGGAGCTACAGTGTCACTCGTCCTTGACGCGGCGATTGCTCCTCCATAAAGCCTAGACGAGAATGAGGGAGAGGAGGGGAATGTCAGCGCCTCTTCACCAGGGGCAGGGCAGGGGAGGGGAGGGGAACACCGCGGCACGCACCACGCGATGCCACATCCGCACGAGGTCCCTCATCAACCGACTGAAGATCTCGCGGAGATACCCGTAGCCGAACAGCAGAGTCGTGCAGACTATGCAAGCCGGAGTGATTCAGCGTCTACGAAGACCACTGAGTAAAACGGGCTTCGCGCGTGAGCTCACAGGATACAGGGAGTGCGATGGTCCAGAAGAGGTGTACACCTTGGTCCAAGTCGCTGATAAAGGTACCGGTCGTCTGCGGAACTCGCGCGCGCAAGGTCAGTTCAGACTCTCGTTCATGATCCATCCGCCTCCTCAGACGGTTCAGCCCGGAAGACAGGGCCGAACTTACAAAGTTCATACCGTAGTAGCTACCTAAACACGTCGCAGTGATCGATCGGTGAGCGAAGCAAGGAAAGAGCAAGTAAGGTGCCTGGTTAGTTCCCGCGACGATCCCCTCCGAAGTCATGTGCATATATCGCTGTATGCGGTGCAAGATGTAGAGCTAAACCGGCAGCACTCACTCAGGAAAGTGGCAGGCACGAAGACGATGGAGACGCTGGGGGAAGAAAGTTAGTCGCGTCAGTTGCTTTCTGCTTGAGCCCTGTTCATGGCGAAGACTCACACAGCCAACGCTTGCTGCAGAGAAGGAAAGGAAGTATCAACATGCGATCGTTACTCGCGCATGATGCAGGATCTCTGCGCACCATGTAAGCGTTGGAAGAGTAGGAGAGGTTGTTCTGTTTGCGGGGTTTTCGTAGATTGCGGTCAGTCGACCAGTACAGACACGCAGCCAGACGAGATCGTAGTCTTCAGGGACGAACAAAGGTAAAAGCGATCTGCACAAGAAGAGAGGCGTCAGCAAATGACCCACCGCCTCCAGCGAAGTGAGCAGGCAAACGCACGAGGTTCTCTGCCAAATCGGAAAAGAGGTCGAGCGAGGCGAGGACCGAGTCGATATGGTCCATGACGTCTCCGAGGCTGTATATTACGAACCATCGCTGTCAGTAGAAGTTCCTTGCAAGGAGAAGCACCGCCCCTCTATTGTCATTGCGTTTCTGAGAGCCTTGTGCGACGCACTAGACTTTTGCTTCATGCGACACAAAGCCCTTCCGCTGTTGGTAAGGTGGTGGCGGATACATGGCCATATGATGCCCGTGCGAGTAGCGCCGCATGTCCTCGCTGAAAGGAGCTCCGCCCAGGTCTCCTCCTACTCCGCTGCTGAACGCGGCCATACCAGCCACACCACCACCAACACCTCCCGTTGACGATGCTCGGCGAGACTGGCTCGCGTTCTGATCACCGCCGCCGCCGCCAGGGACCGGACTGCCGACTCGCGGAGTCCCGCTAATGTTGCTCGACGCCGGAGGAGGTTCGTTCGGCTGATTGGTGCCAATCGGCGCATGGTTCTCGATCCGGTACGCCGCCGCAGCTTTCGCATCGTCCTGCGATCGCAGCGCTTGCAAGAGCAGCTGCAAGGGTGTGAGAGTCGATTTGAGAAGGAGGAGTTGCGAGGACAGGATGTGCAAGTGCCGGACATCGTCCATGTCGGGGCGGGAGAGGACTCGACTCTCCAAGTTTGTCAACTGGTCCCTGAACTCGTCGATGATGTCGAGCGCGTCGTCGGCCGTGACGTCGAGCAAGGCTTGCAAGACAAAGCTCGCGTCCTGCGAGTCTCGGAGGAGGTCGTCGCGCGATTGGATCCGCTCAAAGAGTTGCGAGATTTGGTGGTGGTACCCCGAATCTTGCGAGAACGAGATGATGGTGCCGTCGCGGAAGAGGAAGACCGAGATTTGCTCGACGTGGATCTGTGCGCGAGTGCCCCGTCCCGTGAGCAAATTCACGCGAGCAAACTTCCTGTTGTTCGGTGCCAGTAGGCCCATTCACCATCACGCCGAGTGACTAAATCGAGACTCACATGGACCTTCACGTCCTTCGTCAAAGAAGCGACCGTCAACCGAGCCGCCGCCCGCTCCGCCTGTTCCTTCCGCATCTTGTTCGTAGTCTTGCCCCGCACGCGCCATCGAGTCGACAAGCCGGAGCGATTGTGCGTCAACTGCTCGTCAAGTTCGACATCAAGAACAGGGTCTTTCAAGTTAGTCAGTCCCCCTCAAAGCTGCTGAGAGTCAGCCGCGAAGTGACGAACCGTTCGAGATCCTTCTTCTTTTGGTCTTCGGAACCCTTTGAACGCTTCCTTCAGGTTCCGTCGGTATTGCGAATACGACTTGGGATGTACCGCCGCGACGGGGGTAGCGTTACCGCTGCCATCGACGGAAGGGATGACGGAAGCAGGCATGCCCGAGCTATCACCGCCATTCGCGCTTCCACCCGCGAGATAGGGTTCCGAGCTGTGCACGGTCGAAGGCAAATTTGTTGAAGAGTCGACGATGGCCTCCTCGTCCCGCTGATGGTGATAAAACCCGAATCTGGAGGGTGGGTGAGTGTGCCGCCATGTGGCGAAAGCAGGTTCAGCGAGAGTCTCCGTTTGCGGTCGATCCCGAGCAGAGGCCAGGAAGAGACAAGGAGCGACTGACTGTGTTCGCAGCTGAGCGCCGCGCCCCTTTGACCCGTTCTTGAGCGTCTTGGTCGTCGTCTTTGTGATCCCGAGCATCTCTTCCTGCGCCGACTTGACGTCTTGCCCGGCGGTCGGCTCAAGCGTCCGATGCACAATGATTGAGGCAAAGAGATGATGACGAAAGTAGTCGACCTTGGACCGGGTCGAAGCGGACGAGGACGAGTGGAGCATGTCTTCGAGCGAGAGCGGGTGCAAGTTGTAATGGAGGGCGAGAGCCTTGATCACGTCCCAGGACAGGCCGTTGACGTGCATCCAACGGACTTTGGCAAACTCGGGGCGCGGCTTTTCGAGGAATCCGGGCAAGCTGTCGTTGGTGAGGACCGTAAAGTCGGCGCGCTGCGAGAGGAGGGGGGACAGTCAGTATGCGGCCAGATCGGCTTGTCCTTCCTCTCCCGCAAGACAATGCAAGTCGCATGTACAAGAGAGAAAAGGGGAAGAACGAACGTCGGAGCTATAGTCGACGGTCTGGATGACGCATTTGCACCGCAAGTCGGGGATGTCGACCCTCCTCGGATCGATCCCGGGCGGCCTGGTTTCCCACTCGGTCTCTCCGCCGAGCGAGAGAATGTTGGCTGCGACGAGGGCAGCTCGCACGTTCTCGACTTGGTCGTGCGAGTCGCGGGGAGGATCTGCGAGAGTGGGGGAAACAACGCCAGGACGGCGAGGGTTGACACACGGTGTCAGCGGCTGCCTTCAGGGTCTGTCGCATGGGTCAAGTAACTTGATGCGAGAGCTGACCGTGGTCTACGGGCGGTTCGACTACGGTCGGCGTGGTTACGTCGGCTTGCTCGGATTGTTGGACGTCACCATGATCGAGGTCCGCCTCGCCGGGCTGCCCTTGCTCTTGCTGGATCGATCCGCCGCCCTGAGCATGATACTCTTCGAGACAACCACCCTGCTCTTGGTCCTGGGCCAGGGCGCTGTCCTTGTCGTCGTCGTCGTCGGCGGATCGCTGCGTGATCGACGAAGATTCACCAGTTTCCGAAGGCGGCGGGGGAGGATGCCGCGACGACGCTGACCGCGAGCTGTGCTGCCTGGACCGACTCGGTACGCTGGACCGGTGGCCCTTTCTCAGCGGACCGTGCATCGTCGGAGCGAGTCGAGTGGAGAGAGAGGTCGCGTGCCAGGTTGACTTTGACCTCGTCCAGTTCAATCTGCGCTCTACTCGGCTCAGGGATGGCTCCGACTACTTCAGCAGCAAGGTCACCCAGCCAGGCGGCAGTCGCAGCACCGACTTCCTTCACGGTCGCCCTCGTCTCGGGCGGACTCGCCGGAACCAGCGTAGACACGCTCTTCTTCCCGATCGACACCCTCAAGACCCGCGCACAGTCACGACAAGGCTTCTTTGCCGCGGGAGGGTTCAGCGGCGTGTACAGAGGACTCGGCAGCGCCGTCGTCGGTTCAGCACCCGGAGGTACGATTCTCTCTCTCTTTGGACCCCAAAGACTACCCCGAATGCTGAGCCAGATCTCATGCACCCCCAGCGAGTCTGTTCTTTACGACCTATGAGCTGTCGAAATCGACCTTGCCGCGGCTAGTCCCGCACCTCGCTCGCGAAGACTTTGCCCCCTTGCTGCACATGGCATCCGCTTCCACCGGCGAAGTCGTGCGTGCCTTTCTCCCCCCGTACCCCCAAACTGAACACGATGACCCACTCGGCCCGCATGCAGGCGGCGTGTCTGGTCCGAGTCCCGACCGAGGTGGTCAAGCAGCGCAGTCAAACCTCGGCAAAGGGCACCGCGGGAGGGAGTTGGGCAATCGCCCAAGACGTCTGGCGGACGAGCGGCGTGCGAGGGTTCTATCGCGGATTCGGGTCAACAGTCGCACGAGAGGTAAGGCTCTTGTGCTGGCAAATGGAACCAAGTCAATGACGTTTTGGCTTGTTGGCTGCTGACGGATCTACCGCGCATCCAGATCCCCTTCACCTGCCTGCAATTCCCCCTCTACGAGCGACTCAAGCTCTTCCTCGCGCGACGAAGGACCCCAACGGGCCTTGTCGCCGACTTGCCCGCGCTCGAGGCCGCCGCGTGTGGCAGCCTCGCGGGCGGCGTCGCCGCTGGGTTGACGACCCCGCTCGACGTTGCCAAGACGCGGATCATGCTCTCGAACAAGGCGAGTTCTTTCTCTGTCCTCTTTATTTCGGAAGGGAAACCCCCCTTTCACTGACTGCGGATGAAACATCCCCGTAGGCAACACCGCCACCACCAGCGCAAGCAGGAGGAACCGCCACAGCACCAACAACAAGCTCCACCTCGTCCTTCCGCGTCGTCCTCCGCCAGATCTACCTCGAAGAAGGGCTCGGCGCCCTCTTTGCCGGCGTCGTCCCGCGCGTGATCTGGATCTCGGCCGGCGGCGCCGTCTTCCTCGGCGTGTACGAGTGGAGCAAAAAAGCTTTACAGGGGAGGACTTTGAGTTCGACCGCAGCGGCAGAGTTGCGGAGAGACTAGGAGGAGTTCGACGAGCCCTTCCTTTTTTTCAAGACGGAATTTTGACAGAGAGAGAAATACAGACATAGACCGAAGATGGCCGCTCGCTTCGCTTATGCTCGTTCGCCGAACCCAACTCGGCTGTGTGATCTCTCAAATAAGCCTGGTGGTGATGATGGGGGTATCGATGCGGGTGGTGTTTCCTTCGAGATTGCAAGAGATTCCGAGCGCGTGTAAAGGCGCGGAAACGAAAAAGCGAGGGGGGAGATGCGGAGGATATTAGCTACAGGGGGCGGAGAGGTGGTGCTGCTCTGTGGTGATAGCAAATCGTTACAAACTCTGCCGTATACGCTCTCCATGTGGCAAGGAGGCGCTCACCAGTAGAGAAAAAGGCCCCATCTAGAACTGGGGGACAAAGAGGTCGCCAAACTGGCTGATGGCGACGACGGCTGCAGTAAAGGTTCCGAGCGCGGTCAAGATAACTGTGGTGCGGGTGCGGAGTTTGTGTCAGCATGTGCGTGCGTGCGTGCGTGCGTGCGTGCGTGCGTGCGAAGAGAGAGGGTACTTTGGACGGACCCTTGTTGGCAGCCCACGACTCGGGGTCCTGGTACTGAGCGCGGAGGATCATGCCGAGGGTGATCTGCTGCGGTTGCTGAGGGCGGTCCCTGTGCGAGTACGCAGCATGGTCAGTACGCTAGGCAGCCTCGAACGTGTCTGTTTGGCAGCTGGGCAGCTGATGGACCCCGGTCCAGGTCCGCGTCCGGGTTCGGTTGAGCAGAGGCGGACGAGCGAGCGCAGTGGCACTAGAAAGAGGGAGATGAGATCATCTCGATTGGCTTCTGTGTCGCGCTCGCGCTGCAGGGCCGCGTCGCCACGCCGTCTCTTGGTCGGTCGCTGTCGAGCGCGAGCTGAGTGACCCGGTCGACACCGACAACTCGCTAGCCGCCGTTCTGCTGCCCCCGCTGCCTGTCTGTGCGCAATCCTCGCAAAGACTGCACTGCGCCTGGTTCGCCCGAGGCTTGTTGTTGGCCGCGAGTTGGGCGAGGGGCGGTGCCGTCGGTCGTCGTCGTCGTCGGTGTCGGTCGAGGGTGTTTGCGGCGGCGAGTGGTTGCGAGTGCCGAGCAAGCGAGATTGCTGTATGCGATCAGACTCACATTGGTGCGTGGCTCTGGCTGCAGAGAGTGGGGCGAGGTGACGGACTGCAGACGAGGCGAGACTCGACTCGTGCAAAATCGCGTGATTTCGGCAACTCGTTCTCTCTTTCTCGCTCTCTTGCTTTTGCTCGGAAGTGTAGCCTGGGCCCAGCATGACCCTCGTCCGTGCCTCTCTCCGAGCTCGCTTTCCTCTCCGCGCCGCTCCAGCCAAATCCTTCTCGACTTCAGCCACCGCCGCGTCGACCACTCCTCCGTACAACCCGCCGTCACCCTACCCAGACACCCCGTTCAAGCCTCACCCCCACTCCCTCCCAGTACAGGGTTTCGTAGGCGCAGTCGGAAACACTCCCCTCGTCAGTCACGCCCTCCCACTCCCTCGGCCTTTTCCCCCACTTGAGACAGCACTCACCCCCATTGCACACCACCCCCGCAGATCCGCATCAACTCGCTCTCGGAGGAAACCGGATGTGAAATCCTCGGAAAGGCAGAGTTCATGAACCCCGGCGGGTCAGTCAAGGACCGCGCCGCCCTCGGCCTCGTCAAATGGGCAGAAAACACCGGTGCGTCCCCGCCGCGCACCCCAAGGCCAACTCTGGGGCGCATCCATCAAGTCCCAACGTATGCGTGCTTGATTGAACCGGTGACTGCGGCGTACAGGCCGAATCCAGCCCGGAGGGACCATCGTCGAGGGCACTGCCGGCAACACCGGAATCGGGCTCGCCCACGTCTGCCGCGCCCGCGGCTACAAATGCGTCATCTACATGCCCAACGTGAGTCCACTTCCTCCTTCTCTTGAGCTCGCCCCCAAGTCTCAAGGTCCGAGAGAGAGAGAGCTGACCCTTTCGCTTCTCGATTCTGGGGACGCAGACGCAAAGTCAGGAAAAGATTGACCTCTTGCGCATGCTCGGCGCAGAGGTGCACCCCGTTCCTGGTGAGTGCCCTTTTTTCCGTGTTTCGCGTGTAGTGTTTTCCACCTGACTGACCAAGAATGGGGGTGAAACTGTCCAGCGGTGGCCTTTGACAACCCCGAAAACTACAACCACCGTGCGGCATATCTCCTTCCTTCTCGGTCAAGTCTTTGACGCCTCAAATTGACTGACGCGGTTGCATACGTTGTACATTCAGAGGCGAAACGACATGCCGAACGCCTCGACAACGCTGCATGGTGCGTCTCGCTCGCCCGATTGCGGCGCAGAAAAGGAGGACTTGACCTTCTTACGCTTCCCTCTCCTCCACAATGATCAGGGTCAACCAGTTCGAGTGAGTCTCATTCGACCTCCGGCTCTCCGACATCCTCGTACATGGAACTGACCAACACCCCTCGTCCCTTTATCCCGAACAACAGCAACTTTGAAGGCAACCGCGCCGCCCACATCCACACGACCGGTCCCGAAATCCACGCCCAGACGAAAGACCTCCCCGGCGGGTTGCAAGCCTTCATCTGCGCGACGGGGACGGGTGGAACTCTGGCGGGCGTGACGCGCGCGTTGAAGGATCTCAGTGGCGGCAAGACGCAGTGCTGGTTGGCCGACCCGCCGGGCAGTGTGCTCGAGAGCTTTATAAACCGCGGCGTGATGGAACGGGGAGGTGGATCTATCACTGAGGGTGAGTTTAGTGGAGGGCTGACAACTGGCATGGCTATGCTGCTCGTGATTTCTTCGCTACTTTGCATCATCGAGATCGGTCATTTTTGTTTTTTTGGCTGACCAGGATGTCCTCGCCCCCCCCCCGCCTCGGTTACTTCCCGCTCGCAGGTATTGGCCAGGGTCGAGTCACCGACAACCTCGCGCAAGACATTGACCTCCTCGACGGTGCCTTGCACATCCCCGACGCCGACACGATCCGCATGATCTACCACTTGCTCGACCGCGACGGCCTCTACGTCGGAGCCTCGACGGCCCTCAACGTCGTTGCGGCCAAGAAACTGGCAGAGAAGCTCGGCAAGGGAAGTCGGGTTGTCACCATCTTGTGCGACGGCGCGTACCGGTGCGTTTGTCTGTCTTTCCTTCTCGCCCTTGTTTATTACTCTCGGAATTCGGGACGACGTTCGATCGCTAACCTCTCGGATGTATTTCTGCGCCGCGCCGTTCAGGTACCAATCGCGACTGTTCTCCAAGAAGTGGCTCGAATCAAAGGAGCTCCTCAAGGAGATCCCCGACCACCTCCAAAAGTATGTCGTGCTTCCTTAGACGAAGCAGCATCGACGAAAGGGCCCGCAATCTCTTTGCAAATATATATTCTTGCACACCGTCCTTTCTCTTTTATACAGTCAGTCTGTTTGCACCATGCTGCTAAAGGGAAGGTCACCTAGAAGTGGCTACAACGAGAGGAGAGAACGGATGGATGCGATCGCAGAAATCGGAAAGAAAGAGGATTGACGGCGGCGGCGCCGACCAACAACTACCGCTGCCTCTTCAACATGTCCTTTAGGTTGACCTTCGCGGGGGGACCCCCGCTCGGACGCGCGGGCAGGTTCGGGTTCCACGAAGGGCCTTGACGCATCCCTTCGTACTGACCCGCTCCTCCGCCCGGACCCATCCGACGCGGCTGCATGCCCCGGCCGGCGGTCGGAGGACCGGGCGCAGCGTAGCTGCGGTTGTGGTGGTGGTTGTGACCTCCGTGCGGCGGCGGCGGCGGTGGTCGGAAACCTCCTCCTCCTCCCATCCCCATTCCTGCCGCCATTCCGGATGGTCCTGGTCCTGCTGCGCCGTAGCCGCCCATCTGTGGCGGAGGCGGCTGCTGCTGAGGTCCAGGATAGCCATGAGCGGCGGCCATCGTAGGAGGAGGTGGGCCGTTGAAGACGCCGACGGGGGGAGGTACTGCGACCTGTCCGCCGTTGTAAGCCGGGATCGATGGCGGCGCGCCGTAGGCCGGAATCGGTCCGTTTGGCCGCATCCCGTTCGGCTGCTGCTGCTGCGGGAAAGGTGGCATCGGAGGTTGCATCGGCACGGCTCCGAACGCGGCGTGCTGTTCCTCCTTGCGCTTCCGACCATCCATCTCGTGCGAAGCCTTGTATTGCGGCATCCTGCGAGGGGGAACCGTCTCAAAGAGTCAGGCAAAGAGCGCTCGCGTCATCAGGCCGACACGAATGCTTACCGAGCTGGGTGGGTGGGATAGGGCTCGGTCCAGAACCAATCGTGGTCGAGTGCTTCTTCAGCGGTGAGCCGCTTCTTGGGGTCGAGCACCAAGATCCGATCGATGAGATCGCCGAAAAGCTCATCGACGCGTCTACAGAAGGCGCAAGCGTCAGTTCGTCGATTACAAGAAGAACAAGAAGACCACGGCGGCTCACGTCGACCACACGGCTCGGATCGAGCGTCCGTTGTTCGGCCACATGTACTTTTCGTGCCCTTCGACGCCCGGCAGCTTCTCCCAGCCCGGCATCGATTCGGAGGTCGGTGGACCGCAAGCTCTGCAAAAGCACCTCGGTCAGTCCGTGTACCCGCCTCTGGGAGGAACGGGTCCTGCTCACGCAAAGATCTTGGCTGCTTGGTCAAAGTCGGACTGGCCGGGGAAGATCGGCGAGCGCTGGTACATCTCGGCCATGACGCAGCTGCAGTGGAGTTTCGTCAGCTGCAGGTCACAATAACGGCAGAGTTGGCGTGCGACTCACGCGACACCCCACATGTCCACGGGAGTGTGGTATCGTTTCTCGCCGAGGAGCAGCTCGGGCGGTCGGTACCACCTCGTCACGACGCAGCTCGTGTAGGCCTGCAGGGATCTTTGTCAGGTCTCATTCAGGAACTGCGAACGAGCGGTCGACGTACCGCGTTCTCCTCGGCTTTGTGAATGCTCCGCGCAAGGCCAAAGTCGGCAATCATGAGCTGACCCTGATTGTTGATGAGCAAGTTCGCGGCCTTCATGTCGCGATGCAGAATCAGGTTCTGCAGTCGAGGCTGAGTGTCAGTGCGGCATGATCGTAAAGGGAAACAAGCTGGTGCAGACTGACTCGGTGTAGGTAAGCCGTGCCTTCGAGGAGCTGCTTCGAGTACTGCTTGATGTGGGCAGTCTCGAGGCGGACCGTCCGGTTTTCCAGCAGTCCAGCCAGATCGTGGTCCATGTATGGGAATACCATGAACGTCTTGCCGAGCTTGAAGTTGGCATGATCGGCTGTCCAAAGTCGAGTCCGTCAGCAACAGCAGTATCCTTTAGCTTCGATCCTCGAGAGGAACTCACCGGGTTCGTAGGCGATGTCGACGACCGGCACCACGTTCGGATGATCGAGCATCTTGAGGATTCGGATCTCGCGAACGGACGTAATCGGCAACTGGAACACCGAGCGGAAGGTCAGTGCGGATGAATCGCCTCAACACCGAATGCAGGACTCACGCCATCGCCCTCGTTGTGGAAGATGATCTGCTTCAAGGCGACCACATCCCCGCGCTTGACTCGGAGCCCCCGTTGCACGAGCTGCGCTTCCTCGTCGGCAGACATGTTCGTCGCCGGATCCACCCCGCCGCGACGCCCTTTCCAAACCACGCCGAAGGTACCCTCGCCGAGCTTCTCCTGCAGCGTGTACTCGCTGATGTGAGAACATCCGACATATTTCCGGTCCGTGAATGGAGCCGGAGTCGCCGCGGCGGAGAAGACGCCTTCGATCTCCTCGTCGGGCTGAAGCGTCCGAAGCCAGAGTTCCTCGTGCGGCCGCTGTGTGCGTACAGCTGGAGGCGCATGCTGAACCGTCTCCGTTATCACTGGGACCGCCGGAGGCAAGGCTCGACTCGGAGCTGCGGACTCGACCGGCGTGACATCCGCGACGGAAACGTTGGCGTCGATTGGGACGGCAGGATGATACGGCGCCTGCGGGCGTTCGAGCGGTGCTGCGGGAGGTGGCGGAGGTCGAGGTGGCAGCACGGCGCCGTGCGTAAGAGGCCGATCCGCTTCACTACCGTTCGAGGACGATAATGTCATCGGCTGCAAACCGACGGCGTGCGGCGGCGCCGGCAGGGAAAAACCAATGGGCGGTCGAGAAGCAAGAACTTGTGCGTCCCGTGCGATCGGTGCAATCGGTGTGTGATGGGGAGGAGCGAGGCGAGGCGGAACAGGCTGGGAAGGATTGGGCGGATTCGGTCGAGACGGCAAATGCGGCGGTGCCGGCGGTCGTCGCTCATACTCGCGGTCTCGGTCTCGCTCGCGTTGCCGGTCTCCATCCCGCTCACCATACTGGGCAGGCGGACCTTCTCTCTCGCCGTGACCGTTCTTCTTGGTGAGGCGGTCATTCACTCGCTGGCGAGAACTGTCGTCGAGGATGCTCTCTTTGTAGTCGTCGATTTCCCCCTCCTCCTCGGATCCGTCGTCGGTAAAAGGGGTCATGCTCCGGTCCCTCTTCTTGGCATGTATCGGGGCCGCGTCACCCCTCGAAGAAGCGCTGTCTCGCCTCGGGCGCTTCGTCGGACGCTCCTGGTCATCCTCCCTAGCCCAGTGCGGGTCTCCATGTGCATCCCGTCCTCGATCATCGCGAGCGCCAAGATCGCTGTCGCTGTCCCGGTAAGGATCACGGTGGCGGCGCGACCTGTCATCGTCGTGGTGACGCCGCGAAGAGCGCCGGTGATCGTAGCATTCATCATAATCGAGCGTCTCGGATCCGCCATAGGGGCCGGTCGGCGATCGATGGTACTGTGTCGAGTACCCGGACCGATTGCGATGCTCGCCGTAGCGTCCGTCGTAGTCGTACCCCCCCGAACGGTACGTGACCGGGGTGGTTTCGAAGGGCCGGCGATCATTCGACCTCGAGTTGCCGTAGCGGGCCGCTTCCATCTGGATGGCACGTTGTCTACGCTCGTCTTCCTCCTGCTGGAACCTCGCCGAGGTCCGATCAAAGTCGCCTCCATGCCGAGGAGGCGGACTGCTCGGTCGGTCCCAAGTCGACGACTTTTCTCCAGTCCGACCAGATGCGGGCAATTCCGGCTCGCCGCCGTACGGGAGGCCTCCGGCGGTATCGAAGGCCGCGTCAGGGTGTCTCAGCCCTACGGGTGAGCGCGGGCAGGGAGAACGAGGGCGGGGTGACCGCGACCGCTTCTCCGAAAGCCGTTCGTCTGGCGCAGCGGGGGGTGACGGTGAGCGGGGCGACTTTTCGAAATCCGTAGCCGGTAGTTGACCTTGCTTGAGTGCCTCGAGTGCGGCGAGCGTGGTCGGGTCTTCCGTCGGAGCAGCGGGAGGTTCCTCACTCGCGCGAGCCTTGCCCTTGACGTCGAAGCGACTGCCCGAGCTAGAGTTGCGGGCCAATACCGGCTTAGTACGCTTTGAGCTCTCATCCGAGTCGGTGACAGCCTCTGCGAATGCCGACGAGGCGCGCTTGACGTCCTTGTTGGCGGCGAGAGGAGCAGTGTCGAAGACGGCCTTGGGGGACGGCTTGGCGGGACTCTTTGGCACCGGTGGTTTGAGAGATAGCTTGATTTTGGACCGCCCGCCTGCACCCTTGGCGGTCGTCGGCTTTGCTGCTCCGCCGTCGCCGCCGCTCGTTGCCGCCGTTCCACTCGCAGTCGAGGTCGAGGCTGCTGCCGCTGCCGCGCCTCGGATAGAGAGCCCACTGTCGGCATCGGTCTTTCCGTCGGTTGGCGCCATGGCTGGCGTGCGCTACGCGGCCAGTCGCCGCTGGAGTTCAGCGACGAGACTGATTCGGCAGCGTCGTCGGCGGTGGAGGTCGAGCTGACGTGGTCAGGGGACCAAGCAAACAGGCACCGGCGGACACGCTCAGTGTTGAAGCTAGTAGGACAGGTCGGCCAGGGCGACGCCCCTGCTGAGACCGTGCGGGAGAGGGAAGAGACTGCGAACACCGAGACCACTCAGAGCGGCCGACTTGAGAAAAGCAACAGACGACGTATTGCATGGTACTTAGGCTACATCCATATCAGTCCCAATGTACTCTAATAAGGCTACAGGTGGAGACGCGGGAGTTGGAGCGGAACAACAAAGTCAAGGCCGCGCGGACGGGAACAAGCGAAGAAAACCGTGAGGAGACCGGTCGAGATCAATTGGAAGCCCAGATGGCTTCCTCCGAGCCAATGCGGCACACTTCGAGCCAGACATCGGACGCGGTCGGCCGGTCGGAAGGAAGCGGGCTCGTCATGCGGCGAATGAGCTCGCGGACGGCGAGTGGCACGACGTGAGAAAGAAGAGAGGCTGCCTCTCCTCCTCCGTCTTCGTCGGCGTGGTCGGCGGGTGCAGAGAGGAAGTACTGCACTGGACAAGAAGTGCCGGGGTAGTATTGGCTCGTCGCGGGCGACCAGCAGCGAGTCCAAACGTCATCCTCCTCCATTCGGTCGGAGAGCGAAGCAGGTCGGATCGTCTGCGTGTGTGTCGGCGCAATCGAGGTGCGCTGCGGCGTCGAGGTCGCTGGCGGAGGCGGTAGTGGCAGAGCGTCGGAGACGGCGTCTTCGAGCGCTTCTGGGCTGATCTCGGGATCGGCGAGCAAAGTTTTCGCAATCGCGCGCCAATCTCGCGGACCTTGTTCGCCGATCCCGGATGCGCTCATATAGCTCCTCACGCTCTCGACGCTCGAGTCACGCCGACTCGGCCCTCGGAGGCTCCCGCGCACGCTGCTTCGCCCGCTCCGATTGCTCCGCACGCTGCCGGACCGGCTCAGTTCGCCTTCCGCCTCTTGCGCGAGCGATCCGAGTCGCCTGCCCTCTTCAAACTCCCACCAACCCCCCTCGGCGACTCGCATCATCCTCTCGAGCGCGCGGATACCTTCGTACGGCTCGGTCGCGGTCAAGAGGACGTAGAGGGTGATGCCGAGCGAAAAGATGTCGCTCGAGTAGGAGAACGGCGACGGAAGCGCGTGGACGTACTCCGGAGGGGAGTAAGACGGAGTCCCGAGCCCATGCGGGTCGGTCGGGAAGAGATGCGGTGGAGAAGTCGGCGACGGCAAGAAGAGCGAGTTGCCCCAGTCGGCCAGTCGCAGCGAAAAGTCGGACGCAATCTGCACAGGTTCACATGCTGTGAGCCGGGATATTTCCCAACGTTCGCCCGCCCGCCCGCTCAAGATTTCGACTCACCAGGACATTCTGCGGCTTGATGTCTGCGTGCAAGACGTTCTTCTCGTGCGCCCACTTGACTGCCCCCGTGAGCTGCTTTGCCCAGTCGAACCACCGCGCCTTGTCGAGGCACTCGGGGTGCGCGCGAGCGAACTGTAAGACGTGCCCGAACGGGCAGAACTCGAGCAACAGATCGATCCGTGGCGTGAGGGAGAAAGGCGGCGCGAGTCCGCCCACACTTGGCGGCTCGGCTGGTGGAGACGCTGCCGGCTGAGGCGTCGAGACGGTACGCCGGCGCGAGGACGAAAGCGGTGGATCGAGCGCGTGAGAGAGGAGCGAGAGTTTGCTCTTGCCATGGCCTGCATCCGCATCGACGAGGACCGTGTCCGAATTGCGAGCGCTTTTGCGACCGAACCGCCGTGCTGCCGCGGCCGTTCCCGCGGACGACGTCACCTCGCGCATAACAGCGTGGCGAGTCCCGTCAAGATCGGAGCTTGTCCGTCCGAGTGGGCTGGGAACGGTCTGACCGCTGCCGTAGCTGAGTCGGAGGCTCGAGCGGGAAGACGTCGACATGGAAGACGGCAACGGCGCAGGCGGATCGAACCCGTCGCGCTCGTCGCGTACTCCATAGAGTCGAATGATATCTGAACTGCCGACTTCTGCTTGATCCGCGCTTCCCGCGAGTTTGGCCAGGATGAAGGCTTCTCCGAGCCCGGAGACTTGCGAATCTCGATCCGGGAACAGGCGCTTCGCAGCGCAAAGTCGCCGTCGCCGGGGTACACGCTCCGCTCGCACCGATCCAACCGCCTCATTCGGCTCGCAGCTCGCGAGATAGACGTTGGCGTGTCGGCCTTCACCGAGCAAATATGTCGGCGATGGCGAGAGTCGCAACGAAGGTGCGCGGCGGGTGTCGAGCAAGGGGTTGGCGGAGTGGCCGGCCGTTGCTGGAAGCGCGACGGATTCGGGAAATGCGACGGGAGAGGGGCGAGAGGGAGGTCGTGGAGGAGACGTTGGGGTCGGAGGGGAGGCAGGCCCAGGTCGAGCAAGTGAAGGCGGAGGCGGCGGCGGAGTCAGTGGGGAGGCGGCGGACGGTAGCGGTTCGAAGGCGGGCATGGAGTTTTGCGGTGAGATTGGAACTCGGCGCATGGGCGAAACCGGCGTCTGCGGGAGCCATTCGAAGCCAGACTCGTTTTTGCTGCCGACCACCGGAGTCGCGTCGTGAAACGACGTCAAGGTGTCCCGGCGCTCGAATGGCGGAACCTGAACGTTTTCTAATCCTCCATCTGCGGTTGCTGGATCGACGTCCATCCAGGACCGTCGATTTGCAGTGCTGCTAGTGCTCGCCGTGCTGAATCGGCTTTCGACAGTGGAGCTGCGGCTGCGGGTGTTCGGCGTCACGGGCGCCCAGTCAACGTCGAACAGCGCGTTGCGGGACGTCGTTTGAGGTGCGCTGCGGTCTGCTGGACTTGGCGGGTTTGCTGGCCGATCAAAGGATGGGCTGACGAGCGGTACGGCGGGAGGAAGTGATTTGGCCGGACCGCCGCGCCACGGACCCTGAGAGGTTTCCTGACTCCAGATCATCTTGTTTCTTCGATTGGCCGGTATCTCCTGAGCGGCGAAGGTTCTGTCGGTGTTGACGACCTCGCCGCTGCGCACGACCGAGGGCACGTCACCGGACCCGTTACTCGCTCTTCTTCCCACTCTACGCCTGTGGAAGCTCGAGTCAGCAACATTGAAGTACTACTGGCCACTTTACGTACCTCCTGGAGCTGTTTGACCGAGAGCGAGAGCAGCAGCTGATTTCGGGAGAGGCTGGTGGGGCAGGCTGACGTCCAATCTGGCTGGTTCAAGGAACGTTGCGGTGACAGGTGGGCGGTCGGTAGCTCTGAGATCGCTCTTGCGACCCTTCCTGTGTAGGCAGTACGCCCTCTCGAGGATGACGACACCGTAGATGCAGCTCAAGCTGCTCACGAGATCACGAGGCTGCTGCTGCGAGATCGAGTTCTCCTCTTTCCGCAACCCCTCGCATCGCTGCAAGACCCGAGACACTCTGAGGGAGGCTTGAATAATCGAATCAAAGCTATGCGACCGAACCGCCCGAGGCTGCCTTGCGTCCTGACAGCGAGCTCTGAGTATCCGCCTGCTGGGGCCCATCCGACTGCAGCGCTAGACCCACTTGCAGATCTGGCTGCCGGGAGCAGCTGGGATCCAAGTATAGGGCCTGGAGGCATTGCTTGCACGAATCGCTCGACTCCGGGTAGAGAACGCCTTTGCTTTCTCAGGATGATTGCCTCTCCACCTCCGATGCACTCTCTCTCTCTTTCACCCGCTCCGACTTCGGCACATCTTTATCGACGGTACCGATGGCCTGTATGGCGCTACGAATGTCGCCAAGACCCAATCTGGCGATACCGACGCGGGAAGCAAGGCTTTGAGCTGAAATCGCGCTGCTGGTCTTTGCCGCCCTCAAAACTTGCCCGCCTATGCTATGCAAGTCGCATCAAGGTGACTTGCAAATCAACAAACTGCCTCTCTTCAACATCGAGAACAAAGTTCATCGATAACGAGGATGGCCGCGAATACCAAATCTGCGCGGTGCTCACAATACTGCGACGGAACTTAACGCAAGACTGCGCTACAGCGGCTAACGACACGCCCCAAGGAGACGACTTGAATCACGTTCACGTGCAATGCTCTGCCGGGCAGAACGCGCACCGATGGGACGCGGTGACCTATGGCAGAGCGCTGCGCCACGATCCTCCAAGTCATAAGAACTCTCTGCAGCTCCCTTTGTCAGCTGACTCGAACAATGATCGCGCTAATCACCCCCACACAGACGAACATCGCAACGAAAATCGAGTGTAAAGTTGAGGTGGTCTTCAGTGGGGAGGACGAGGTCAGAGCGGCACCTTCGCGCGGAGGGGGACGCTCCTGTCCGCTTTAGCGCGTCGCGACCTTGTCCTCCTCAACCAAGTCAGCATTTCGGCTCGCCCTTTTTATACTCCCACAAAACGAAGTGTCGCAAGACAACTCCTCTGCGCGCCTGAACCGCAGAGACGCCCTCGTTGAGTAGTCGCGCAAAGAGCGACGCCAGCTCCGACTCCCTCGTCGTTTCACCTGATCATCTCCGCCGCCTATCTGATCACCAGACGGCCTCATCACCCACCCCAAAGCGTCCACCCGCACGCACAGCATCCCCCTGCCACTCACTCGAGCCCCCGCTCGCGTCCGGCGGTCGTCTCTGCCGAATCCGGTCGACCAACGCGCTTGCCGGGCGCTCCTCCTGGTCGTCGCTCATCGCCATCGCGTCAGACGGGGCGGACTTGAGCCCCGACTCGCCTCGAACATCCGACCGGCCGGAATTCGCCCGTGATGCAGTACTACAATGGCCTACAGCCGTCGACATTCGGTGATTTGGGGTGGCAGAACGGCCCGGCGGACGTTCCGGGGCGCCGTCCGACCCGTCAAGGTTCCGAGACGCAGAGCGAAGGAGGTCAACCCTATCGAGGAGTCTTGTCCCGCACATCGTCTCGCCACGCTTTGTCGTCGTGCTTGAATCTGACGAGCAGCGAAATATTCGGTCCGGTGGATCCCGTTCGGGACTTTGAGCACGAAGCCGTTGTCCCCGGAGGAGGCACCGGAAGCGATCGATACCGCGACTTTGCTTCTCAGCAAAGCTCTCCGACCGATTTTCGGCTCGACCACGGACCCTCCCGCACTTTCCCTGCCGAGAACGACGATCCGTTCGAAGGGCCGGGACTCGCCGACGGCGTTGACTACGCCGGACTCGCCCCGGAGCAGATCTGGCATCCCGAATCGGCCATTACAGGTACTGCAGAGCGCTATGCGCCATCGAGCGGGTCCACGCAGGCTCCCTGGAGGTCCAGACGCGAGGCCTGGCCGTCGTTGGACAACGTCGCTTTCGGGACTAGCGAGCAGTATTCAGATCCGACGTCTTACGACTACGCTGCACTCGGATACTCTACGAGCTGGCATGCTCCGCCGTGTGTCAACGTCAGTACCGCGCCTGCGCCTGAGCCCTACCGCGGACCAACTCAGATTCGCCTTCTTCCGGCATATCCTCCGGATCCCTTCCCCGCTTCCGGACAAGCGAGCTTGACGTCGACGTCGACGACGACGATGCATGCACAGGCTGTACCGATTCTGCCGCCGCTCCCGGCCTCGCCGCCGCTCAGTGCCGCGTCGTACTCGCTTTCGCCTTCCGGACCGACTCTCTCGTCCTTCGCGTCGATGGCGATCGGTCCCGCGGGCGGCTACACCGGTCAGCCATTCGAGTACATCAACAATTCTTGGGGAGGTCGTCCGCAGGTGCCGGATCAGGGCGCGCAGGGCTATCCGCCGTCATCCGAGTGGTTCATCCCTACCTCGAGATTCCCCTCTGCTTTTTGTCAATTCTCGGACGTGGAGGGCAACACGCAAGAGGCGCCAATCCGGATCAAGCGCGAAGAACATTCGTCTCCCGAACTCCCGCCCTCGCCCGTCGACCCCGTCTCGAAACGCGGAGCTCGCTCGACTTGCGCGAGGACGACTCGCTCTCTGCCGGTCTCGCCCACAGACGCAGACGGTTTCTGGTACTCTCCCGACAGTCTGGCCGTCCCGGAAGATTTGTACGAAGAGGAGGAGGAGGAGTCGACCGATGAAAGAGACGACAGTCCGGAATGGCTTCCCGCCTCGTCTTCGCCTCGAGGTCGCTCGATGACGCGGAGGAAGGTGCTTCCCACTTCCGACACCCGTCCTCGTCCGCCCTGTCCTCCTCCTCCGCACAACCCCTCGTCGTCCCGCTCGGACCGTCGAGGCGGCGGCAGCGGCGGCAATGCCGAACTTTTGGATCGGCCTCCTCGCATCTCACCCATCACCGGTCAACCAGTCAAGCCTATCGCGAAGCGGGTTTACCCACCTCGGGACGCTCACAAGCGCAGGTTCATCTGCGAGGTGGAAGGGTGTGGCAAGACTTGTGAGTCAAAGGAATGCCTCACCGGGCCTTCGAGAGCAGGAGCGCGCGCTGAGCTTGTATCCTGTGCCTTTTCGTCCGCAGTCGGCCGTCCGTCCGCCCGCAACACCCATATGCGCTCGCACAGCGGTCAGAAACGTGCGTCCAGCCGCTGCGCAGCGCAGCGCAAATGACGGAGGTTCCGGGGGTACAAAGGTACAACTGTTGACGACTTGCTTTTTGGCCGGCGCGCTACAGCGTTCACTTGTCCGATTCCGCATTGCGCCCGCTCATTCTCGGTGTAAGCCTACATTCTGTTGATCTCCTTTCCCCCCAGATGTTGACTGCACAACTTTAGGGAGACCACTCGCTGCCGAACTGACGAAACTGATCTCAAAACTGATCTTGCCCGCAGCTTCTCCAATCTGAAACGGCACATGGTGGTCAGCCAGGACTGCTCCTTCAAAACCTCTTGAGCCATCTTCCTCGCCAAGCTGCCTTTTCCAAACCCCGAAGACTCACCTTTGACCGCCCCTCCCCCCTCCTCCGCTTGCGCCTCGCAACAGATGCACCCCACTGTCGATTTCCGCCACGTGACAGTCCATGATCTCCCGTTGATGCGCTGGGTCCCACATCAAGAAGGAAGGAGGGAAGAAGGAAGGAGCGCGGCGCAGGCGGCGCAGGAAGAGGCGGAAGGAGGGCGACTCGAATGGATCGAGGATCTCGAAAAGGAGGAGGGAGTGGTTGCCGTCAAAATGGAGGAAGCGGACGAAGACTACGACGACGATCATAACGCGATTCCGCAATCCTGATCCAAAGCGAAAAGAAGACGCAGCGGAGGGTCGTTGTCGTTGCTGGATCTCCCCGAGCACGACGCCACCGTTCAGTCTTGTGAGGGTTGAGAGCTCACCCTGTCGGACGGGGGCGTTCTTGTTCCGAGCCCATTCGACTGTATGCACAGTGTCGCGTACCTCGTGTATTACCCGTACTCACCAGTATGATATCTTCTAGCAACAACATCACCACTCTGCCCTCTGCAATTGTCAGCCTGCGCTTCCCGGCAAGGATGCGAAACACGGAGCATTCCAGCCTTTCTTTCGCGTCTCTCTCTCTCCTTGTTCTCTCGTGTTCCTTCGAGAAGGGAGGAGCTCCAGACTCCCGATCGAAAGGGGCTAGTCTGTCAGAGTAGTCTGGAAAGGGGCGAATGATTTGCGCAAAGAGACGTTGTTGGCTACGTCTCGACCGTTATTCTGGCTCGACATAGTCCCTGCTCGAGTCAGGGCTTTTCAGTATGCGCTCTCTCACTCACGATCGATCGTCAAAAGCAAGGCATCAGCAACGCACCCGCATTTCGTGTACTTGGTCTCGAAATGACCTGGCCCGCGCGACCCTTCCTCGTCAGCAACGACAGGACTCGGGTGGAATGAGCAAGCGAGTGACTCACTCTCCCAGTCCCTCAAGTTTTTCCACTCGCTCTCGGTCAAGTCCGAGAGGCTGTCGATGGGTTGGTCGAGCGGCGAGAGCATGTCGGCTTCGAAGGATTGCTTTGCGAGTCCGCGCGAGGCGTCTCGACCGGCGAAAGTGGCATACGGTCCGCCTACGAGACACACGGATCGAGGATCAGTCAACAGTGGAAGGCCGGGGCTGGGAAGGGGGGGGGGGGGGGAGGTGCACGCACCCGGTCCGTAGAAGGATTTGCCGGTCGTGACGTCGTAGACTTTTCGGCGGATCGCAAAGAGGATCTTGCCACCTTCATGGTTGGGGTCGGTCCCGTCATATTTTTGGAGTTCGATTGGGGTCCAAGTGCGCCATAGCTGGGATTCGGGGTGACGGCGAGGCCTCCAGTTGTAGGCCTCGTTCGGGTTGTCGGCGAGCCCGTACGGGGTTGGAACGTAGGGCGGGGGCGGGAGAAGGATCCTGAGAGTGAGGATGATGACGAGCGCGAGCAGGACGGCGTTGACGGGGTTCTTGAGGTTGAGGACGTCGATGAGGAGCGGAAGCGGCGGAGGAAGGTACCCGAGTAGCTTGCTCATCGTTGGGTCGGCAGCACGCAGCGGCTAGTAAGGCTCTCGAGTGTCTGTGTCTGGTCTGGCTGTCGGCTAGAGTCCGAGCGAGGAGAAGCAGGACGAGTGACGGGACCGGACCGCGGCAGTTTGTCCCTCTGACCGCTACCGTACACCGACTCGCAGCGAACGGACTGAGAGCGGCGGGTATGCCTGCCGAACCTCGCTGGGATCCACTCGCGCTCCTCCAAGTCCCCGCCGAGCGTTTGTCGTACTCGCAAGTCCTCTTTCCCCTCTTCCCCCTTCGAGCCCCACTTCAGCTCCCGCTCACCGGACCTCTCTCACGCTGCTGCACGGCTGACACGCACTTGACCCGGACAGTGTTTACGCCGCCTCGGGCTACCATGCCAGCTTCCTGCCCTCGCACATCACCGTCGACAAGCCAACCGACGACAACTCGAGATGGACCGCTCCCTCCCCCGAAGACCGAAGGATGCAGGCTCGCAAGGCCGCCCTGACAGGTGGCCAGACAGACCTCAAAATCGCCAGCAAGGACAGAAGGAGAGCACCCGAGTGGGTCACCGTCCAACTCGACGACGTTGCACTCGTCAGAACCATCGGATTCGGGAAAACCACCAAAGGTACCACCTCCTCTTCCACGCTTCTCGTTCGTACGCCAGCTCTGACCTTGACTCCGATCTGCACGTTCCAGCCCATCCCTGCAACTTGGCCGAGTTTACACTGTGGGGAGGCATGTCGCCCGACCCGCTCTCGATGGAACCGCTCCTAGAGGGTTCGCTCAAGAACGACGCCAACACCGAGACCTTTGTGCTGCCGATTCAGATCGGAGAGCTCGAATCCAATGCTACGACCGTAAGTTTGCAAAGTCCCTTTGCCGGCGACCCGATATGGGAGGAAGGGGCTGACGTACGACTCCGCAGCCCCTACCGGTCAAGTTCATCCGCATCGATTGCCACGTCGCCGCCAACGCCAACTACTCGATCTCGATCTGGCACCTCTTCCTAGAAGGGTATTCGCCGACCCGGCTCGCGATTGACTGCCTCCCCTCGGCGTCGACCTTCGTCTCGCTCTACGAGTCGCACCGACACCTGCACACGACCCGACTCATCCTCGCGCACCTGCGTCGGTCCGGTCCGTTGTACTTGCCCGCGTTCCGAACCCTGCTGGGGACTCTGGCCGGTACAACATCAGAAATGAGGCTCGAACATCCGCTCCTCGCTGCTTTGCACGAAGCGCTCGTCCTCCGAGGCGACTGGGACCGGTCAGAAGCCCTCTTGGATGAGATCCTTGCGGCGGGATTACTTGACGAGTGGGACGGTACCGCAGGCGGGACGAAAGGTCAGACCGTCGCCAAGTGGGATCGGATCGGTCCTTCTGAGCAGCAAGAGGAGGAGGAACTCGAGGCAGATCCTTCTTCTTCTTCTCCGACCTGGCCGCGCGGACGTGGAGGACACGCCATGGTCCGAGTTGGAAGGAGAGTCTTGCTCTATGGAGGATGGGACGGCAAGCGCGAACTCGGCGATATGTGGGAGTTTGACCTCCCCCTCAATGCCAGCGATGTCGGTCCTGGATCATCATCGGGCAAATGGCGCTGTCTCGATGACGGAACCAGCTCTTCCTCCAGCTCTACGAACGTCGAGCGGAAACCGGGTCCGAGGAGCTGTCACCAGATGGTCGTCGACGAGCGGGACGGGTGGGTCTATGTCCTTGGTGCGAGGCGAGACGAGCTCGATGACGAAGGACATGACGACGATGACGAAGAAGACAGGGGCGGGGACGTGGCACGTCGAGATGCCGAACTTCTCGCCAACATCATAGCCGGCGATGGCGAGAGCAGCAGAGACGCGGCCGGAATGGACGTGGATGAGAATGGCGGCGGGGGCGGAAACGGCGTTCAGAACGCGGCCGCGGCGGCGGCAACTCGAGCGGCACCCGCGACGCGCGAGAATAAGTGGAAGAGCGACTTTTGGCGGTACAAGGCGGCGGGGCCGGATCGAGGCAAGTGGGAGTTGCTGAGCGAAGACACGAGGCGAGACGGCGGACCGGCGCTTCTGTACGTGGCATTTTCATATTTTTTTTTTCCTCTTTCCCGTCCATCTGTTTCACCCTACCGCCTGACTCTAACGGTGTTGAGTCCCTTGTGTCGGGTAGCTTTGATCACCAGATGGTGATCCACACCGCCACGTCTCGGCTGTTTGTCTTTGGTGGCAAGAATCAGCCGTTCGCGCCCGGCGCGTCGGCCGGTCTCGGCTTCCTCGGCAGGGGGTTCGACCCGTCGGCGTCTCTGCTGACCGACGCAACGCGGAGTCGGTACAGCGGGATGTGGTGCTATCACCTCGACACGAAGAAGTGGACGCACCTCTTGTGAGTTTTTCCGGCCTCCAAATCACCTTGTCCTTTTCCGACGAGCTAATGAATGATGCGAATGACGTGCAGCGGCGATCCCGTGAGCCCGTCGAGTACACCTCCCGGTCCGTCAGCGAACGCCGGGTCGTCCGACCGCCTTTTGTCGCGAGCAGGACACGCTCTCGTTCTCGATTCCGATCCGCTCCATCCGACCCTCTACGTCTATTCGGGCCAACGCAACGAGCAGTACCTACAAGACTTGTGGGCAATCAGGCTCGCGTCTGCTGCTGCCCCAACGGAAGACGAACGAGGACGCGAACCGATTCGGAAGGTCGGATCGCCCGAAGAGCGCGAACAAGACCGCTCGCTGCAGGACGAGTCGGCGCTCTGGCGACAAGGGACTGTTCTCGACTTTATGTTCGGGTCGAGCAGCGCCGCCAGTGCGGCGATCAATCGTTCCCTCGTCGACCTGTCTGCTTTGCCGGCCTCGCCGGAAGCTTCGCCCTCGCGCCAGAGCGGCGGGCGCAGTGGCAGTCATGTCCCGACCATCCTGCAGATTCGCCGTTTGTGGCCACCAACCACCGCACCGAGTATCACGTCGTCCGTTGCCGTTCCGCCAGCCTCGTTCACCCCGCGCGTCACGCTCGACCCGACCACCCAGAACTGGACGCTCTTGACCGGCCTGGTCCGGAGCGTCCCAACTTCTATGGGCACGCCGAGCGACATGGCCGAAGGTTGCCTGCGTGGAGTCTGGCGCCGAAGAACTCCTCGCAAGGTCCGCAACGTCGACCTCGGATGGGAAAAGATCGAGGAAGAATGGGGCTCGCAAGGCGGCAGTCGAGGCGACTCGGGACAGTCTCTTCCTCCGCCTCGATTCGCCTCTCAGGTCGTGTACGACCCGCTGCTCCAAGACCATTACCTCTTTGGCGGTCATCCGGAGGTGCCAACGGGCGAAGCGGTGGACTGGCGACAAAGCGACATGTGGCGGTTGCGGATCATCGAGTGAGTAGCTGATATTCACAGCCTTTCTCGAGTCGCTGCTGATTCGACATCCCGTCGCAGCCCGACCCCCCAAGAAGCGCACCGCAAGGCCAAGTTTCTCCTCAGGAAGCAGCGGTGCGTCTGAACCAACTGCTCATGCCATTACAGGCACGCTCAAACTGTTTTATCCGCTTGACGCAGCTTCATCGAGCTATGTCGCACGGCACCGACGCTCCTCGCGTTGCAGTACTTGCAGAACGACCTCGCGTCAGTAGTCGACCACTCCTCACCGGCCGAATCCGCCTCTTTCCGCGCCTGCATGACGGCGCTCATGTCCGCACCCGCTCGCATGAACATCGACATTCCGCTCGATGGGTCGCAGGAGCTGCCTTCTCCTGCCGGGTCCGAGGCAGGCGGCGACCGGATCGGAGATGCGCTGTATCGTGAACGGCACAGCCTGTTTGAGGAGATCAGCCAGCTCGTCCCGCAGTCGGAACGGCAACCGGACGAGAACTTGGAGGACACGAGTCGCCTGCTCAGGGTGTGGCAGATGACCGGGACGAGAGCGTAGTGGCTACGACCTCGCCAGATTTTCGACTTGCAAAAGATCTCTACCTACCAGCCGGTTTGCTCGTGCTCGCGCTTTTGTCTTGATTGTCGTGCTCGCAGACGACGGCAAAGTAGGGTCTGACTTTCGGTAATATGCACCAAAAGAAAAACTTTTCCTGGTCGTGACGAGTCTCACGCCTGCGGCAGTCTGTCCCGGTTTGATCTCGCTTCATCTGGCCCACCTCTAGGCATTCACTCGGCAGACGTACTCTTTGCCGCCCTCGATCCGTCTACGCGTCGCAAGCAGCCCGCAACCTCGAGGTTTTCGTCGCTATCGCGGAGTCTTTTGCCAAAAATTCGCTCGCCATCAGCCACACAGACGGCCATGAGCACCTCAGTGCGTGTCGCGGACTGACTATAATGCTCGTGTGAGTGACGCTGACTAGGTGCTCACGCGCCCTCTCTTCAGACCAGCTCCTTCGATATGTCCCTCTTGCCCCCACTCCTCCTGGTCGGCTTGCCCGTCGCATTCGTCGGCTACCGCATCTACCGCTTCCTCTCACCGGGTGGAGGTGCGACCGGCTCACGTCAGGGCTATGACCCGAAGACCGGTATCGGACGAGGAGCGCCCGGGTTCCAAACCGGTGTGAAACGCGTCGCCATCCCCCCCGCTCTCGCGGCACGGATCCGAGCAGGCGAGGAGGTCTCGGCAGAGGAGGTCACCGAGGCGATCGAGGCGGAGCGGGAACGGCTCGCGCAAGAAGAGGCCGATGAGGCTGCAAAGGCGCGCAAGGTCAAATTGCCGGATAACGTCGACGAGGACTGGTTGCCGTCCGGTACGACGGATGGGAGCAAGGGCAAGGGTGCCGCCCGACGCAAGAAGAAGTAGTGAGGCACTTGAAGCAATTGCACGGCTTCGGACATTCAACTCGGCGACTGCGTGGGCTGCCCGACTCTGTCGCAAGCTCGCGCTTCCCCTCAATGTCTCGCCGCCCGAAGACTCTGGAGCGAATGACCGGCATCATTCGCGGCCGATGCGAGTTAATCTCCGTAAGGTGTAGGTCAGGAGCTCAGAGGGAGGTGAGGTAAGAGTGCCACATTACACAGAAGATGCGGATAAAACAACAAAAGCTCATGGCTCTGAATATCAAAAGAGACTGGTCGAGTGTTCTCGTATGTATATAGAAGTATTTTGAAATATAGGTGGGCTTCTCCGGTCACCAGTAGCGCATAGGGACGCAGATCCCGAGATCGCGGTCGAACTCGTGACCATCAGAGCAGCTCACTACGCTCAGCAGGCAAGGTCAGCGTCAAGACGTACACTGGAGGCAAACGAACCGACTCACAGACTTGGCATTTTCCATCGACGCAGCTTGATGCCGAGACTCCTGGCAAGGACGTGCAGTCCACACCAGTGAGCGCCTCCATCCAGAAGCCCGCTCCAACGTCGTGGCACCCGCCGCAGTGGGTCTCGCTCGACAGGAAATCGAAGCAGGCAAAGAGGAAGTCGTCCGGAGAATTCTTGCGAGCGATTGGGCAGGCGGAGAATCTGACGGGGCACGCCGAACCGTCCGGGAGCGGGACTGATTTGCGGTGCGAAGCGTGCCCGGAGACGTCTGCTGCAGCTGTTTCGGGGTAGATTTGCTGCTCGACGGTGACGCGTGCTATGCTGTCCGCTGGTCGAACTCCGCACGAGAGCGTACTTGGAGAGCAGTAGTCTATGAGGGGACAAAATGAGTCGCCGAATCTCGAAGAGCTTGGTTGGACCGAGCGACTTACTGGACATGCAGGCTTGATGGTTTGGCCGAGAGCTGGACTCGTAGTTGCCGCTGAAGCTGCAATCGGCGGAGGGACCGCCGCATCGGGGCGGACCGTCGACAATGTCGTCGAGCTGACAGCCGAGGTTACCGGCGCAAAGCGAATCGTCGGGACCTTCCGGACCTTCGCAGGGGTCGCCAAGTCCACCACTGCAGGTATCGAGTACGGAAACATATCGAGTGATATCATGGTCGGAAAGAGGGTGAAAGCGGACGGAAACATGTCAGATCGAGTTTAAGAAGGCGCTCGGACGAAGAGAGGAACGGATCGCGGCTTACACACAGACGCCGGGCGTGTCTGTCGACCCGTCGCAGCTTCCAAAGTCACATTGGAGATCCGATGTACACCTGTCGTCAGGCGAAAGAGGCGGGTGAGCACAAAACGCTTCCGTTGTCCGCGTCGGGCAACTTTGCTTCACCCCCTGACAAGGGCGAGCTGCCTTCTTCAAACGCTCCGAGAGCGTTTCCAACCCCCCACTGCATGTCACCATGTCGGAGATGTGGAGATTGAGAAAGTCAACGTACCGAGCTCCGCTCCATCCGCATGCAAAGCCAGACGCGCCCGCCGAAACGCACTCCGAGTCGATGGGCACGAGGACGCCTCGGCGCGCGGTCGGGTGCGACAAAAGGTCGCAGACTTGTTGGTTCGGGCTGGTTCGACCGCAGGGGAAACGTCCGGGCTGTCCGGCGGCGAAGGAGACCAGGAGCGCGGCGACTGCGAGGATGCCAGAGAGGTTTTGCTGCTGGCTGCGCATCTTTTCGTGGCAAAACACCTCGGACGTGGGCGATCGGGAGCGCGCTTCCTTCTGTAGTGCAGTAAGCAGTAGCAAAGTGCAAGTCTTCAGTCGAGCAAGAAGGGGGAGCTGAAGAGGCGCGCGGTCGCGTACAGCGTACTTCGGCAAGCGAGAACTTCTCGAGTCGCTTGTTTGGAGTGGGGCGCGATCACATGCCATGCGTGCCGAAACTTCCACTTTGGCGGCTCCATTTCCCACTTCATTTCTTAGTCGATTACAGATCGTCGCTACGCAGTGACGCATGAGCCTACCCTTGCTTCTCTATGCACGCGCGGGCGCGAAGTCCTCGACACAGCTGCATGCGCTGGTTACAGAGCTTGGGCACGCGACGCGTTCGTCGCGCTGTTTGCACCGCGCCGGCCTGCAGCGGCAGGCAGCAAATTGGCTGCCCACGCGCCATGCAGCCACGAGACTTATTGATTGATCTCACCCGGCCGGCAGTGCCCGAAGTCCGAAGTCCATGGCCGCCTCGGAGATGTACACATGCGACATGATAGCGCAATGTGGTTCGAGATCACGAAGACAGTCGAGTAGGTAGACACTTTAAGGGAACCCTCGGGGTTCGGACGCGAACGAGCTTGCACTTGAGCATTCCCCATGCCGAATTGCAAAGCAATACCAGCTGCGCGCCACGCGAGTCGTAACGAAGCAAACAACACGTCGCTCAAGCCATGTGTCCCTGCACGGAGCCGCTGATCCCTGGACTGAAATTCGAGTGTCACACAAAGAAAGATAGAATTACCGAGACGTTTTGGGTCGTCGTGAACCCGTCTATTGAAACGATATGGCGGACTGCGGGTCACCGCCACGGGGACCACCACGGGCCTGCGCGACGAGTCTCCCGCTGGTCCCAGAGGATGTCGACCCGCTCGCCTTCGCGGTTCTTGTGCTCGAGTCGATAAATCCCCGCCGGGTCCACCTGACGCACAGCCGTGATATAGTAGGTCCGCTTGTCTTTTGCCTCTTCGTGATTCGGCCGTATCGGGTGGAACGTCTCAAACTCCCACCAGGTATGCTCCTATGACAGCACCATGCGCGCGTCAGTTCTTGCAACTTGACCGAAAGGAACGCCGCTTACCGATTTGGCTGCGTCTTCTTCCGTGAGTGCCTTCGCTTCGATCGCGACACTGTAACCGAGAGCAACCACGACGCGTCCCGCCTCGAAGAGATACCTTCGGCCCCAATTGTCGCCGCCGACCGCTTTCGCCGCCTTGCCGACGAGACCGACGCCGTTTCGAAGGTCGCCGGCGCCACTCTCGTGCCACGGCGGGAAGAGCGTGAACCACGATCCCCAATGGTGGATCGAGGTGAAGAGGAAGCCGGACTGGAAGAAGCCAGTGCCGTCGTTGCGGATGTCGAGCTGGTGCATCGTCTCCTCGAGCGTGAGCGCGTCTTTGACGTCGCGCGCCATCGCGTCCGCAGCACAGTGTGTCAACATCGCATCGCCGCCGAACGCCGAGCCGTACTTCTGCAAGCATGTTCGCCCTGTACCGGAACAGGGATAGACGCTCGTTCGTCAGCATGGTCTAAAAGGCAGAGACGAAGCGAATAAGACTCACAAAAGCCCGCTGCGTTCATCTTGTCCATCACTGCGCGGCTCAAGATGATGCCTGCACCTCCGTAGGCAATGTGACCCCATTGCGCGACCTGAGGAAGAAGCAATCCAGGATCTTTCTCGTCAGCATCCCTTTAGTGCTGAAATGAGCCTCCCTGAGCGCACCTGTTTGGTCGACTCGCTGAGAGCGCCAATGAGCCAGTCCTCGTCTGGGTTGTGCGAGGCAAGCAGACGGGCGAGCGAATCAAAGTCGGGGTAGAAGGTGTCGTCGTCGCTATTTGTTTCGCCGTCGTCAAGTCAGTCTGCGTTCGAATGGAAGGAGCTGGACAAGAGGGGAGCGCACGCAAAGATGAACCACTCGGTCCGGACGCCATCGGTTTCTTCCCTCCGTTTCGCCTCGATCCACATCTCCTCGACAAGGGCGAAATAGCGCGTCTCGAACCGGTCCGCCTCCCTCGCGCGCATCTTGACGTGCATGCCGAGCGAGTTGGCCTCGTCAACGGCTTCTCGACTGCGCGCCTCTTCGGTCGGGTTCGGGTTGGGCATGAGAATGAGGACGAGCGGGAGCTGGTCGATGACGGACTTGTCGCGGAAGTCGAGCGGCGGTTGGGGCGACTTGGGCAGCCAGTGAGACCAGACGGGCAAGTTCCACAGGACGCGATCGGGTACGGTCGACATCCCAAACATGACTTTGCTGTCCTTCCATTGGGCCAAGACGGGAACCTGCGGCCGCGGACTCGACGGGACATGGTGCGCGACGCAGAGCTGGCGTCCCTTGTCTTCCGAAAGGCCCTCGCGCAGCCGCCCCTGACCCGCGGGACGCTTCTCCTCCTTACCGGAAAGTGTTTGCGCGAAGCGCAGCTCCCGCGCCGGAGACGCCAACGGCAAGAACGCGGCGGGGAGGGCCTCGTCGATCGGATCCGCGACGTAGAACGTCCGGTTCTCTGTGGGCGCTCGGGCCTGATCTCCGATCAAGGCGATGGTGGGTATGTGTTTGCGATCGGTCGAGTAAGGGCAGTACTCGAGTACCTTGCTTCGCTCGACGGGAGCTGCCGCTGACGAGGTCACTGTTGTCGAGGACTTTGAAGTGCCGTCGCCGCCGCTGCCGCCGCTCTGATTCGTAAAGTAGAAGAGCCCGAGCGAGATGGCCATGAGCGTCCCGACGAGGTGCTGCATGCGAAAGCGGAACGGCGCATGAGGCAGACCCGCTGCCGGCACTCCATTGACGCTGCCAGTTCCACCGAGCAGCGGCTCAGCCGGCGCTCGGCGGGACGAGAGGAATCGTTTGCTCGCCACGTTGACTGCTGCGCGCTCGCGGTCTTGAAGGACGTCTCGAGCCGAGGCGGAGATTGGGAGCCAAGTGGTGCCCGGGTCGGATCGAAAGTTGGATGATGGCTCTGCAGACGGGGCAGGGTCAGGGGTAGTACACCTGACACGCTGATGCACCGATACCGTACCTCTATTCGCTGACGAGTGCGCGTACCTTGCTTGCTGCTACGAAGCGCGAGAGATAGCGAGACGGGAGCAGCCAGCCTCCTCGGGAGCTGAGTGGTCGGGACGCGAGCAGCTAATGCGAGCGAAGGAGCTCTCGCCACAGACTGACAGAGAGCAAGGAAGCCCGGAGCTGCCCAGACCAGCCGGCAGGCTTGACCGAGGATGAGGCGACAACGTCGAGTCGAAAAGCGACAAGGGCCTCGACCGGCTCGACCGCACCAACGTGGCGATCGAGCGAACAAGAGCAAAACCCACAAAGCGAGTCGTGCACCCGTGTAACCTGATCTCTATGTGAAGGGAATAGTTTCTGGGGAGAGGTTGCGATGCAAGGTGCGGAGGAGATTCAATACAACAAGGAGAGGAACCTGTATCCACCAGCCGCTCGAGCGTGGCTCGGAACCACCTACTTGCGGATCTCGTGCTCCGCCAGCAGCTGCACAGAGAGAACTTGCGTGAGCGCGACGAACATCAAATTGGGCAGTCGGTGCGAAGGAGGGAGAACTGACCATGTTGGGGATGCTGTCCTTGATCCGGTAAACGTGCTCGCATTGCGGGCAGACCATCTCGCCGTCGGCGACGACAATCTACATACAGGGTCGGAATCAAGAGGTTCGTAAGTGACTTCGTGTGAGCGAGGCGAAAAGGGTGAGCGTACCTCGAGCAGGACGTGATGCAGCGTTTTCAGCAGGTCGAGCGAGACCGATTCCGGCTGGGTCAGGTCGGGCGATTGTTCGGGGAGGTCGGTGTTGCCGAGCTATAAAGCGAGGTTCTCGGTCAGCATGAAATCCAGGGATAAGTCTCTGTCTTGTCGCGTCGACAACAGGCTCGAGGGCTTGAAAACTCCGGCACAAGTCGCCGCCCTCTTCCGCATCCATGCTGCATTCCAGCCCCACTCGCCGCCGTCGACAAACATGGCAGCGTCCGGACTTCGCAGTGTACTTGACCGAACTGAGACCTGTTCCAGTCTGGCGGAGATGTGCCGAGTGTGGACACGGGCGGTCCTCGCTGGCAATCCTGACCCGGCCGTCTCGGGAGGAGAAAAGCCGGTGGAAGCTCACCTCTGCAGCACTCTTGCGGAGAGCGTTCCACTCTATCCGGCTGAGGACGCCGCGCATAAACTCCTCGTTGAACTCTGCGTCGACCATTTCGAGCCGCTCGACGTTGCGGAACGAGAGGGGAAAGTTGGTCGGGTAGGCGCAGGCCCGTGACGGGCACGAGAGCAGATTTTGGGTGATGAGTCGGACCATACTGCGCTTGTGGCTAGGGCGGGCGGGGTGAAGGAGGATGCGGTGCTGCTGCGGCTCAGTTTGGGTCGGGCGCAGGTCGGCGGCTCGAGAAAGGGTTCGACTGGAGCGACGAGCTGGTGGAAGAGTCTAGAGTGTGCGACTCGACTACTGTTTGTCCACGAATGGGTGTGTAGCGGCTGTCGGAAAGAGAGCAAGCTTCTTCTCCTCATCACTTTCCATCCGAGGTCGCAGTGGCAATCCCGCCATACTCTCACAATCCACGCTGTCATACCAGATCTACCCTTTTCCACTGCCGAACTCGTCGGCCTGGAGAACAAGTCTCATCGAGAGAGGCCGACTGAAGCTCCTCCTCTCCAGAGTCTTTGCTCAGCTTCGAATGATCGACAGTCACCAGCCCGGCTCGGCATCACCAGCGACAAGCCTTTGCACGGTGTAGGCATCCGTCGTGCTCCGCCCGGACGGCACGATATGGGTGGCCAGGACAGCCGCACGAACCCCCTCACAGGTATCGTCGTCGGCAGGCGAGGCGTCGACGCTGGGTCCGGGCCACCTGCGTGTAAACTGTACGTCTGTAATGCAGCTCTTCTTGTTGCTTCAGTACGATCTCGATGGCGGGAGGGTTCAGCCGAGATGCCAAAGCAACGCACCCCGCATTCCTCCTTCGCTATCGCAACTCTTTCACTCCTTTTCCACACTCTACATTGGCAGAAGGGCAGCGATCTAGTGCGCGATAGTCCTCTGAAGTAGTCAAGAGCTGCCAGACACCCCGCACGTGCCGCTCCGGCCTGCTCTTGAGCCCGCGTGCGGCGCGCCTTCTTATCGTCTTGACTTCGCCTCGGCTGCTCTCTCGTCCCCCGCCCTGCCGGTGCATGGCGACCGAGCCAGCTGTTTTCGACTCAACCCAATCGTACGAAGACCTCAAAGACCCCGTCCCGTGCTTGACGACCGACTCGCCTCGCCACCACCCACCTCGCATTCACGCGCTTCTTTCCTCGAAGCGAGCCTCGTTCCAGTTCCTCCTCCCTGGGCAGCCACAGCGCCTCCTCACATTCGAAGAAGCGCCGAAATGGATGCAGCAAAACTCGTGCATCCGGTCCGGCTATCGCCCCGAGCTTGGTAGCTTCCGAGCCTGTGTCAGGTCGCTTACGTTTCCGCACAACGAGCTCCGTACGTCCTCACTCGCCATTTGGAGTCCGAAGGGCCTGGTTTGCTGGTCAAATCGAAGGGCTAACCTTTGTCAAGGTCGCGATCTACAGTCAACTGCTGGACGCACCTCGTTCCGTCCATCTCGTGCCTCGTCGTTCTCCTCCTCGGAGCGATCTACCTCTTCGGACTCTCGCCACTCCCTTCGCATGCCCTCATCTCGCCAGCGACACCCGCGCTCGACCCTTCGAGCTGGCGCGCCGCCGTTACGCCCGTATATCCGTTCCCGGGGCCGCACCAGCCGACGATCACGCTCGTCGACACGGCCGTCTTTGCCGGTCTCGTCGCCGGCGCAGGGGTCTGCTTCGCCCTCTCGGCGGCATATCACTGCGGGTTGGCGCATTCGGAACGAGTCTGCGCCAGAGCGCGCCGGGCGGACCACTTCGGTGAGTGGTCTCCAGCCGGCGCTTCTCCCCGCAGAGGCAACGATACTGACTGAACCGTAACGCAGGGATTCTCTTGGCCGGCTCGATGCGTTTCCTCTGCACGTTCCACTACGGTTTCTACTGCGACGTCAAACTGCGAAACCTGTACAGTTTCCTCATGTTTGTCGCCTGCTGCAGTAAGCGCCACTGCGGCTCGAAACATTTGCCACATCTCTGCGTCAACTTTGACCCTCCTTTGTTTCACACAGTCGGTGTCTACGTCATTGTCCTGTCCGATCGTTTGCAGGCGTACGAGTTTCGTAAACTGCGCACCGGCGTCTTCATCGGGATCGGCTCGCTCGCCCTCGTACCCTTCAGTCACGGTGTGCTGCGTTATGGAGCAAGTACTTTCCCGGTCGCTCTCGTCGGAAGGTCCAAGACTGACGCCCGTCCCCTGTTCTCAATCTAGTGGGAGCAAGCCAGCTTGCGCATGTCGTTCGGCTGGCTCGCTGTCGAGCTCCTTTGCGTCGGTCTCGGCTCGATCTGCTAGTGAGTCATTCCTCTCACCACCGCTCAAGTTTCCGCTGCGATGATTGTCTGACGCATGGATCATCTCTCCACGACTTGCACATGTCCTCTCTCTCTCTCTCTCACTCGCTCTCTCTCAGCTCGGAGCGCATCCCTGAGGCCCTCTTCCCCGATTCCGGCTTGTTCGACCTCGTCGGCCACTCGCACATGTGGTTTCATCTGCTCGCGGTCGCTGCGGTCCTTGCTCAGTACGGCGGCGCGAGCGAGGGTTTCCGCGCTGTCCATGGCATCGACGGCAGGGCGGCTGCTGTTTGTGTACAGGCTCGTTGAAATCGCTTGGTTGCGGAAACAGTGAATTCTTCGGCGAAAGCTCCGAATGTAATGCAGGGGTGATAGGTATAATACGATAAGATAGTGTCTGGAGAGGGTATCTTTGCAGCAGCATGAAGTTGTATGCTTGCGAGCGCGAGAGGAGGGGGGGGCGGCAGGGGCGAGAAAGTCTAGGGCGATAGCAAGCCTGCCGCGTAGGGATCTAGGGGCACGCTGGAGCCCGAGATGGCGGCAAGAAGCTCTGCCGATCTGAGAAGAGAGAAGGGCGGCGTGAGCCTCCGCCACTAGGGTTTTCCAGGAGGAAAGACACATCGCTTACTGCGCGGCAATATTCTGCATCGCGGGCTTTTCATCGAGCGTGTTCCGCCTCCCTTCGAGGATGCCTTGAGCCAAGAGCGCCGCCTCGTCGTGCAATTCGTCGAGGACGGCTTGGATCGATTCGCGCTGCAGAGGCGGCAGAGTCGGCAAGACTTGACGGACTGGGTCGGTGATGTGCAAGAGCGACGTGAGGGTGTGCTCGAGGGCATAGACAGGGTCGACCGCGGGCTAGTGTCCGTACTCCGAAGTCAGTTGGACATGCTCCGTGGGGTAGTGAAGGCTTTTACACAAGCACTCACCTTTTGCAGCGCGGCCATTCGCTTCGACCGAGACCTTGCCGACGGGCTGGGTCGAGGCGCATCAGACGGCACGGCGCCCGCAGGTGCCGGTCGAGCGACATCGTCCAACTGAGGCGGCCAGGCGCGGATCTGAGTATTCGCCGAGACGACGCCGAGGATGCTGTAGACCGCGTCGTGCTGAAAAGAGGCACCGGTTGAAATGGTCAGCTCGACTGCACCTGCAAGATCTTCTCGCGAAATACAACGCACCAGCATCTCGCCGAGGTATTCGCGATCGGCAGGTGGTTCCGCTGCAGCGACGGCGCGCTTCACGCGCTCGGCGCTCCGCCCGACCTCCTCCGCCGCCTCGGCCAGATCGAACTTCAACGCCCTGAGGTGGTGGACGACGGCGTCGTTGGTTTTGCGAATCAAGATTTCGGACGCGAGCGTCGGAGAAGGCGCGACGGCTTGACGGGCGCGCAGGAGCTCTTTGCGGGAGGGTAACGCTGACCGCCTCGAGCCGTGGTTGTGTCGGACCGGGAAGAAAGGGCCGTGCAGGGCAAGGCAGGTCTGGAAAAGAGCTGGCGAAAGCGCGTGTGAGCCCGTGCGTTGTAGTCCAATACGGCGGGAGGGGTCACTCACTGACGAAGGCAACAAAGGCCGAAAGAGTGAACGAGCGACCGACCATGACTGGCGGTTCCGCAGAAAGCACGCAAAGTATGCGGCTATGTACTTGATAAAAGAATGACGAGAGGCACAAAGGCCCGGAGTAAAGCTAGAGAAGCAGATTGACGGAAAGCGAAAGCAGGGCGGATGAACTGGGAGAGGAAGAATGCGAAAACGCGGCGGGCGCCGACTCTCCAAGTGAGGGCCTGTGCGCTTGTGTCAGACGCCACAGAAATTAGCGCTATCGCTTGAGGGCCCTTGTCCATTATGAGGGTTAGCGGGACGGAAGCGGCGCGAGCGGCGAGGACAAGGGGTTGAGAAGGTCGAAAGTGCGCCGCGCACTGACCCCTCCCTGCGACCGGCGTCATCGCTCACCCCGTCTGTGCGAACATAGCAAGGATTGGTCTCATATGTCGCCTCGCGCATGGGCTTGCCGAACAAGGACGCGCACCAAAAGTCGGCTCCAGCGCTTCCGGCACCGTTAGTCAACAACAAGCGATTCAGTACAAACAAGCCCCACCTTCACAGAGCTACAATCAGCGTTTCCCCGCCTCCTTCTGCGTAGCGGGACAGATCGAGGTCAGCTCCATAAACCCACACTCTCGACAGAAAGAGCAAAGATGTACGTCGAGGATGAACTGAGTGAGTCGACGCAGCGCTGCGCTCATCTCTTCCCCTGAAGGTCGAATCTGCGCAGGAGGCAGGAGGAAGCCTGTCCAGTGGGTTAAGCAGAGTGGTCATAATGCCTGGTCAGTAGAGGAGCACTGGGAGGGAAAGCAAGGGAGAGGTGGGGCCACGGACCAAAGATGCCACCATCGCGCAACTCGGTCGCGAAAGACCACCGGATCTTGGCCATCGCGTCTACGCAGTAGGCAAACGCACAAGAATCAGTCAGTCTGTCCCCCGAGAGAAGAGAAGGCCTGTGAGAGCGTAAAACCGCTCGAGAGTAGGGAGGGCAGGACTCACAAGCCCAATCGAGGCTCTGTCCCGGACTCGTCAAGCTGACTTCGCACACGCTGCCCGTCTCAAACACCCGACCGTGCACGTCCCGCAACGCTTTGGCAGCCTGGAGAACTGCTTCGTAGTGGTTCTCTTGATCGGGGGTGACGACGTCGCACGAGTACGAGTAAGGGAAGAGGACTGTTGATTGAACGGATACCCGTTAGCAGCTTCCCCGGTGTTCAAGTCCTCGCGACAGGGGAGTTGACACAAGAAAAAGAAGAAACACTCACGCATCTGACCGAACGAGTGCACGTCCAAGAACGCATCGACACCGTCGAGCATGTAATCCCTCAGCGCCTGCAACTCGACCGACTCAAACGCCTTCGCACCCGGGTACGAATCCGAGCACGGGTTCGGCCTCGTACCGGGTCGGAACTGGTAGCCCCAGTTCCGGTTCAGGTCGATGCCGAGGCACTCTTCGTGTTCGTCTTCTGTGGAGGAGGTGGGAGAGATGTCGTCGTCGTCGTCGTCGTCGTCGTCGGAGGAGGAGGAGCGGGCTTGAGAGGACTTGCGGCCGACTGGTTGGCGCGACTTGCGCCAAAGGCGGTCGTGCTCCCAGGCGTACACGTAGCCATCCGGCTGACGGGCGAAGGAAACCCCAGTCAGTCTCGCCACTGCTTGCCGACGCGCTTTCCTCATCCCTTTACCCCGCGAGACGGAACAAAGCGTTGTGACGTACATTCACGACCGGCACGAACGTAAACTCGACCTGCTCGAGCAATTTCCGGTGTGCAGCTGTTCCACCCTGTCGTGGGTCGAGGGCGACGAGTTCGTGCACGAGGTAGAGGACGGTGGAGGCCGCGATCCATTCGCGCGAGTGCTGCGTTCCCGCGATGAGGAACTTGAGCTTGCCGTGACCCGGTCGATGCTTGTGCTTTTTCGTGAGAGAGCTGAAGAGCGGCGGGGGGCCGACAGACTCATCGTCGTCCTCGTCGCCGTCGTCGTCATCTTCCTGGTCCTCCTCCCAAGCGACGTCCTGCGAACCGGCCGCCTTGGGTGAAGGCTTGGTGACCTTGACCGCCCAAATGTCTCTGCCTTGACTCGACTGTCCGAGGGTGATGACCTCGACCCATCCCGGGAAAGCGTCCTGGAAGCGGTTCAAGATGGTGTGGATCTGTTCGTACGGGTGGTAGGTGTCGTGGATCGGGTCGTCAAGGTTGATTGGTCCGGCGTCTCCGGGTCTGGCGGGGAGGACTCTGCTGGTGAGGTTTGCGACGCTCGCTGCCGAGAGGGTCCGGGAGTAGGAAGTCGAGAGGGTCGGGTTGCGGGCGAACAAGTTCTGGACGGATACTGCGGTTCGAGAGACGGCTCCGGAGAGGCCTACCTCCGTTCCGCGGGTCGCGTCGAGTAAAGATTCTTGCCTGACGAGTGCGTGCCATGCGAGGTGACCGTGTCGGTTTCTCCGTTTCCCTGCGAACCAGACGTCCATGTCGAGAGCCTCAAAGTGTTGGACTGCTCCTGTCATGGCTTCCCTGCGGTCGTACTCGAGCTGAAGCAGGGTTCCATAGTCCTTTGCTTTACTAGGAGGAGGAGAAGCGGCGAAGGTGAGTTGAGGAGAGAGCGGTGGAGAAGCGTCGGCGGCGGCGGCGAGACAGGAAGCGGCGGCGCAGGCAGCCGTGAGGAGAGCAGCTCGTAGACCAGCTAGCCTCATCCTCGCACCCAATACGCCCAGCGAGTGCGTCCTCGTCAAAGGCAGGATTGCTCGAGTCGTCGTCATCTCTCTCTCTTCCACCCCTTCACTGCAGCTCGCTCTGGACTGGCTGCTGTACAGGCGAGCAGTCTCAAGCCACCCACAAAGCTACTCCGACTCGCCGCCACCCGCCTCTTACCACCCGGCGATGCCTTCCCTGCCGCTCCAGGTGCAGGCCCCCGCCGCCGTACAGGGCAAGGGCGTCACCAGCTACTTTACCAACAAGATAGAACAGGCAGAGCACCTCATAAACTCGAAAACCCAGAACCTCCGCCGCCTCGAGGCTCAGCGCAACGCCCTCAACGCACGCGTACGCCTCTTGCGCGAGGAACTCCAACTCCTCCAGGAACCCGGCAGCTATGTAGGCGAAGTCGTAAAAGTCATGGGAAAGAAAAAAGTACTCGTAAAAGTACAGCCAGAAGGGAAATACGGTGCGCCCCCCCCCCCCCCCCCCTCCCTCACCTCCACCCCCCCCCC